>ML777563.1:1215843-1228353 GCA_009831015.1 Picea engelmannii | reverse complement strand
ACCAAGGAGACATTTTCATTTTGAATCATATTGTACTTGAACATTTAAGTGGGGTAAAAGGAGGTTGCCCCCTCGAAGAGGCTTATTATCTGAAATTATCTCTTTTTCAAGGCGTTGAGTACTTTTTCTGAGGTTTTTCTATGATATATTGATATTTGGTTCTTAACAGATTCTTGAGCATTTTTGGTGTGGAACACTTGAGAATATTGAAGATATAAAGGTGACTGAGGTAAACAAGGATATCTAAGCTGAATTTCAGAAGGAATGTGAAGAAAATAGGGCCAGAATTGGAGGATAAATTCTTTTGATGATGCTTTCTAAGGTATGTTATTTATAGGTCATCTCACCATTTTCACTATAACTTTTTTTTATATAACGATTCAGAATGTGAAATTGCTATGCTATTGAGAAAACATACTCAAGTATATGTGGTAAAAAAATCATCTTGCGGGTCATTGTATTGTGGGAGTTACACTCTGTGGAAAATAGGGTTTGTGGCTAGTCCCGAAACTAGTCAAAAACATGTGTTTCGGGTAAAAACATCATAACTTCTTCATAACAGATCCAAATTCAGTGAGACTAAATGTGTTGGTTAGGTTACAGTCTGTAGTTTTTTTTTTAACAGTTTCAGATCAATTCAATGAATATTTGTGTGGGGCATGCTCTACAAGGTTTCTCTCTAGAATAAGCCATAATTCATCAAGGTATGCCATTTTTGCTATAACTCCTTTTCTGAGAGGTTCCAAGTAGTGCCACCTGGAGGAATTGCATAAAAAAAAAAAAATAACATTGTTTATCATTTTTAGATCTTTATTCATTACAGGTACAAAGTTATGATTATTTCAAGTTGGGGTTGTTGACTAATCCAAAACTAGTCATTGTTGAGACAAGCAACTGATTAGTTGGCACATACATGAGGTGTATAGTTGATGATGTTGGTACATATTGATGAGTCATTTTTGATGAGTATTTGACACATGATTGGGATATACTTTTTACATGGTTGGATGCACTTGTTTATGGTACAGGTTGATTACTGGTTGTTTGGCACAGGTTGGTGCATGGTTGATGCACTTGGTTACGTTGACAGATTGATATCTGTTGAGGATTATTTCCTCATCTTAGTTGGGGTTGAGAATGTAAGATGAATATTTCATCTATAGCTGGTGCTCTTGTAGAGTTGTACTCTATTTAGTTGTTGCTGAAAAACCCCCGGATTGAAGTCCATAATATAAAGAAAAATTGTACATACATCTTGTGTTCTTTGTGTTCCTTGTGGAGATGATTTGTTGCTGATATGTATTCACATCTAACTGATTATAAATGACAACAATGAGTAATGATAAAATGTTGAATGTTAACTAAGGATTTTTTTGTAAGAGGAAAGTTTTGGGAAAAGGATCCCCACACTCATTCACCCCCCCCTCTAAGTGTGGTAGGTGTGTCCAACAATAATGTCATGGGTTAATTACATGTTTTTAAGTTTTATGCGACGTCTTTATATCCCATGTTACATGTTGTTTAATTATTATGTGAAACCTGAAAATAGTTGCCAATATACTAAAGTACGTGGTAGACTAAAAATATCATTTACAAACACATAATTTCATGTACCTTCATTAATTTTTGTTTTTGTAGTTTCTATGCATGAATCTTAATAGGACGTTTCTTTCGATTATTTTCTATTTTATAGATTGGGTATTGGGGATCAATTGAGAGTGATGTGATGGGGAGGGGAGGGGCCATATGAGGTTCCACCTTCATGTGGTTTTCCTTGTTCAATAGAGAATAAATTATTCTTGAAACCAAGAGAAACTCTTTCATTTTTATACCATCATGATCGTATAAGATGTCATCAATATTGTTGTCATAGTATTGCATCAACGAAGTTTCGATGAACGTGTTTGTCATTTCTATGGAATTTTTTTTGAAACCCTATTTTTATTTCAAAGTACACAAATTGGTTGACGCAATTTTTAAGTTTGCATCAATCTTTCTTCACTTTTCTTTTAGGTTCTACATTAATGTATATGCAATGTATCTATGTCATAGTTGCGATGAAAATTCCCTCTTTTTCATTGATTGCTTAATCAACACTATAAAAATACTCCCTTTCAGTACTAGATGAGGGGACGTCTGTACTGTCGAACAAATTTTACAAGGAACAAGGAACAAAAATTGTACTAGGACTAGACACGGGCAACAGTGACCTGTGAATGGGGCCAATGTTGAAATTTTTTCAAACTGTTTCTGTATGCATTCACATTTGACATGGATAGACTATTATCATTCTTTAACTATATGGGAGGGTTTTTGGACTCAAATTTGACTCACACACCCACTTTATTCCATCATCAATTCATCACGTGAACCATAAACCCTATTTTTCATATGTTCTAGTAGATATGTTAATGATTCCTAATTTCGTATTTGTATTTGACTCAAGATACAACTAGCTTGCAAAGTATAAAATTTTAATTTCAAATTGATAAATCAAATAGGAAATGAATCCTAATTAAAACCATCAAGTGTTGGAATTTGTCATTTAAGTGTAGTGTCATGCAATTATCTTTTAAAACATAGAGAGAGTAGTCTCTATAGAAGTAGAGTAATATATTGATATTGGATTCTCTTCTAAGCTGATGTTGATATTTTTAAACTTCAAGAATAGGTACTAGAGGAGAAAATCAAGGATAATAATCAAGGAAATTGTATTAGGACTAGACACGGGAAACAATGACCTATGAATGGGGCCAACGTTTAAATTTTTTCAAACTATTTTTGTATGCCCTGAAATTTGACATGGATAGACTATTCACATGCCTTAACTATATGGGAGGGTCTATAGACTCAAATTTGACCCACACACCCACTTTATTCCATCATCAATTCATCATGTAAACCATAAACCCTAATTTTCTTTCGACGTACACAAATTGGTTGACGCAAGTTTTAAGTTTTCATTAGTCTTTGTTCATTTTTCTTTCAGGTTATACATTAATGTATATACAATGTATCTGTTTCATAGTTGTGATGAAAAATCCCTCTTTTTCGTTGATTTCTTAATCAACACCATAAAAATACTAGAGCTGGCAGACAACAATGACTGCATGTGAATGGGGCCAACGTTGAAATTTTTTCAAACTGTTTCTGTATGCTTTGAAATTTGACATGGATAGACTATTCACGTGCCTTAACGATATGTGAGGGTTTATGGACTCAAATTTCACTTGCACACCAACTTTCTTCCATCATCATATCATCATGTAAACCATAAACCCTATTTTTCATATGTTCTAGTAGATATGTTAATGATTCCAAATTTCATATTTGTATTTGACTCAAGGTACAACTAGCTTGCAAAGTATCAAATTTTAATTTCAAGTTGATAAACCAAATATGAAATGAATCCAAGCATCATTGTATATCATCGCAAGAGAGACGAATGCAAATAATATTGTGACGAATTAGCAATACTATCGACATAAAAAGTTCGTCAATAGTATAGCTAATTCGTCGCAATAATTTGTCTTTGAATGGTGTTACATGGTTTTCAAGGAGTGCAGGGATTATATGGTGCAATGTAGTGTAGTCTATAATAAAAATATCTATTCCAAACCTCAAAATGGATAGTACCATATCTTGTTCAAAAGAAAAATATTCTTCGTATGTTTCCTTTGTGGTGGCTGAAGACCTCAGTACACATGATGCATGACAATGAAATGTAACAATTTGACTATTGAATGATAGTGTTATGTCATCCATGGTTAAGGAAAGAACATAAGGTTCTTAGGTCCTATTTGAATCTTCTTAGAATTGATATTTGTTACATAGTCCTTGAAAAAAGACAAAAGACTTATGTAGTGGATATTTGGTCTCTGTGTGGGACATTTTATGCCATTAGTATGTTTTGTACAAAAATAATGGATCTTGGGGACTACACCATGGTCAAGGAACGATGAAAAAGGAACAAGGAACAAGGAACAATGCATAATGAACAAGGAACAAGGAATAAGGAACAAGGAACAAAAGATGTACTAGGACTAGACACGGGCAACCGTGACCTGTGAATGGGGCCAACGTTGAAATTTTTTCAAACTGTTTCTGTAATTTGTCATGGATAGACTATTCACATGCCTTAATGATATGGGAAGGTTTCTGGACTCAAATTTGACTCACACACCCACTTTCTTCCATTGTCAATTCATCATGTAAGCCATAAAACCTAATTTTCTTTCAAAGTACACAAATTGGTTGACGCAAGTTTTAAGTTTTCATCAGTATTTCTTCATTTTTCTTTTAGGTTCTACATTAATGTATATACAATGTATCCGTGCCATATTTGTGATGAAAAATACCTCTTTTTCGTTGATTGATTAATCAACACCATAAAAATACTCCCTTGCAGTACTATATGCGGGGACGTGTGTATTGTCGAACGAATTTTACAAGGAACAAGGAACGAAAATTGTACGAGGACTAGACACAAGCAACAATGACCTGTGAATGGGGCCAACATTGAAATTTTTTCAAATTGTTTCTGTATGCACTAAAATTTGACATGGATAGACTATTTTCATGCCTTAACGTTATGGGAGGGTTTCTAGACTCAAATTTGACTCACACACCCACTTTCTTCCATCATCAATTCATCATGTAAAACATAAACCCTATTTTTCATATGTTCTAGTAGATATGTTATTGATTCCTAATTTCATATTTGTATTTGACTCAAGGTACAACTAGCTTGCAAAGTATCAAATTTTAATTTCAAGTTGATAAACCAAATATGAAATATGGATGCCATAAGAATTGTTTCACACCACATATGGCCGGAGTCAAGGCTTATAACATCATTGACAGAGGAAAATAAGGGATTTATGTTGTAAACAAACATTTATTTTACTTAATGGCAAAGAAGAAGGGATCCAATTTGGAATGTGGGAACCATTAATATATTTTTCATATCAAAATAAGAATGGATCTCCTAACCTATACCATGGCCAAGGGAGGAAAACAAAGGCCTTAGGATACACAAATTTCTCAGGATTAATGGCAATGAAAAAGGCCTTAAAACACTACACTAATCCTCTCTTTGGAATTTGTGGCCATTGGGTGGGATATGGACACCACTCACAAGTTTTATGCACCATGTAAGGCACATGGGATCTTGTCCATGGTCAGGGAATAAGATAGGCCCTATTTGAATTTTGTAAGTATTAGGATTCATGTTGTAGTCCTCAAATAACCACACAAGACTTGTGTAGGGGATATTTATCCTATTTGGGGAATATTCGGCACCATTAATATGTCTTATACAATAAGAATGGGTCTTTGGGACTTAGGCCATAAATGAAGCTTTCTTTTGATAAATGGCCATGGAAAATGTCTTTGACTAGGAATATGGACAAAATTAATATGTTTTGAACAATAAGAATGGGTATTAGAATTACCTCCACCATGGTCAGCGAAGGAAAACGATATATTTAGGTCCTAGAGAAATATTCTTAGGGTATTTACCATGGCCAAGGAATGAACATAAGGTGATTATTCCTTGTTTAAATATTCTTAGGAGAGAGCTTCATGATGTAGTCATAAAAAAACTAGACAAGACCTATGTAGGGGATCTTTCACCTTTGTGCGGTGTCTTTAGCATCATTGATATGTTTTTTTAAAGAGTAAGAATGGATCTTAGGGACTATACCATGTTGAAGGGAGGAAAACAAGGAACTTAGGTCCAAAATGAATCTTTTTTAGTTTAAGGGCCATGCATTAGGCCTTGAACAACCATGTATATCCTTTCTAAATAATCTTTAGCCTCTAAGTGGGATATGGGTTCCATTAGGAGTTTGTTCACACCACATATGGGATTAAAGGCATATACCATCATTGAGGGATGAAAAAAAGTGCCTTAGGCCCTACACAAAGCTTTCATGTGTTTAATGGCCATGAAAAAGGCCTACAACTAGGAATATGGACACCATTATGTTGGCATGTTTTACAGACAGTGTATGCTTGTCATTGATGGCAAGTACAACAACAAATATGGCAGCAAATGTGCAAAGGTTTGTAGGCAGGTCATTCATGACAAGATCAGAGTAAGCATCGATGAAAAACAGGAACAAATTAAGCTTAGGAGTAATTAGCGCAGATTCGATCGCAGTGCCTAAGATCGGGAGGAGAAGCGTCAGTAATCGTTGGATCCCATTTAAATTCCCGAAAGAAGGAGGACCGTCAGATCATATTGTAGACAAGAAGAACGCACAGAAGAGGAGGACAGATCTCAGGCGTCAGATCTGAGCATAAGTTCTGACCATCGTTGGATCGGGAAGAACCTGTACATTCTTTAAAGTGCAAGATCGAAGCGGTGGTCCAACTCCATTTAGGAGTTTTGGCTATCGAGATTTCGGATATTGGGAGATGGAAATGTCAAGGTTCTTTACAACATGAGTCCCAAAATTGTGAAATGCTAAATCCTGAAAAAGACATGTCAGCAAACCACGTCAGCTAAGAACATGTGGCACAACCAGGCAATGACAAGTGTCAAGCTGATTCGACATTTCAGGCACATGTAAGTCATGAATCAGAGTGACACATGGCAGTTATTCAACACGTGTCAATCCACATGTGACGTCAGCAGGTTTACATCACATCAGGGTTTCACGAATCGCAACTTGGAGAGTCAAGAAACAATACCACAGGAATGCCGAAATTGCGATATGCGAAATCACGACAAGATCTTGACCGCTGATCCAAGAGGGACGCGTGGTAGCAGATCAAAGCATGTCAAAGACTCCATTTCGGGGTTTCCCGAATCATGATTTGGAGAGTCAAGAAACAATACCACATGAATGCCGAAATCGTGAAATGATCTGAGCCGTTAGATCAAGGTTTGATGTGGACCGTTGATCCAACCCCATTTCGGGGTTTCAGATACCGGAAGTTGGAGTGTCGAAACACTTTGCAATAAGAATGCCGGAATGATGATATGCGAAATTGCGATATGATCAGAGCTGTTGATTCAAGATCTGGTCTAGACTTGGAGTGACGAGAACCTCCATCTAAGGAACAACGAGATGTGAATTCACGATGAGATCTGAACTGTCCATTCATCGAGATCATGGATCGTCAATCCGGGTCGATGAAGGTCATAATTTCATGGAAATACCGAAAAGGTGAAATGGATGTAGCCTGTGGTCACATCGATGGAAGATGGGGGAAGGAGCTAGTGCAGACAAGCTCCTTTTTGGAGTTTCGAGGATCGTGACTGTGAGTGTCGAGACACTTGGTCACACGAATGCCGAATTGCCGAATGTTGAAATGCCAAAATCAATGCAAGATTCCATGGAGCCAATCCAATGGTGCAGGTGAATTTGAGTATGATCGGAGGGATAATGTTGCTCTTCATAGTGTAACTGCTAGAAACCATTGATGGCTTCTACCAGAAGATTCGAAGAGATCTCTGTGTGATTTCCAGAGGAGATGAAGGGTCTCCAAGCTTCTTCCAGTGAATGAAGATGATTCTTAGAGGGACTGACAAGTGGATGAGCATTGAAGTATGCAACTAAAACAGAAGGCATAAGCTCGACTATGCCAAAGAAGACGAGGAGTCTCAACTGCTAGAGAGGCTGAGAAATCTTAGTAGAACACCCAGTGATGCTGGACGCATGGTGGGAAACACCAGAGAAGCTAAAGAGTTGCGATGATTAGACAGAGCACTCGAGAGGTGGAGGATATCGACACGGTGTGAGTATGCAGAGGCATTGCGTGCATTGCATGCACAAGGTGCACAGAAGCTATAAGTACACAGTACAAAGAAGAGGTGCGGTTGTTGTTGCTGAGGTGAAGTAATGCATGTGTGAGGAAGTAAATAGGTGGTGCAGCAGCAGAAATGGACAGGAAACAAAAGGTGCATTGAATGAGAATGGAACATAGAGCACAAAAGGCAGAAGAACAGAATGGGCAGCGGATGCATGCAGGAAGACAGTGAGGAATTCTGAGTAGCAAAATCTTGCAGAACATTGATGAGACTGGTAAGTTGTTATTGAACACTATATCATTGTAATAGGTTTCTGTATTTCATATTCATAAACCAGGGTGGTTGGGAGGTGCTAGGGAGGACTGGTGTCCTCAGAGGTTCAAGTGGGTGCTTGAACACAGGGAGTTGTATCTTCCTTCTAGTTGGTGCTAGAGAAACCAGGGAGTTGGTGCTTCCTTCTAGTTGGTGCTAGAGAAACCAGGGAGTTGGTGCTTCCTTCTAGTGGGTGCTAGAGAAAAACAGAGAGTTGGTGCTCTCAGCAAGTTGCAGCTTGCAAAACAGAGGTTGTAGCCACACAATGAGTTGGTTCTCATATGTATGATAATGTAAAGAATGTAAATAATACTTATCATATAAAGAAGAAGAGGTTTTTACCCTGTATGGGTTTCCTCAGGAAATATCTGTGTCTGTGTTTCTCATATATGTGAATGATGCTGAATGTGCCATTGTTTATTTCCCTGCATTATTGTAATCATCATTGAGTGCCTTGTAAAGATTTTAAAAGAAGCATAATTGTTTAAGCACGGTAACAACTGATTCACCCCCCCCCCCCTCTCAGTTGTCCAACACATTAGTATGTTTTTAACAATAAGAATGGGTCATAAGAACTCTACCATAAGTACTAGACAGGAAAAAGGGCCTTAGGTCCTAAACATATTTTCTTTGGCTCATTGGTATACTAGAGGAAAGAAGAGGAAAATGTTTCTAATTGGTATACTAGAGGAAAGAAGAAGAAAATGTTTCAGTTTTTCTAGAAGGGAAGAAAGGAAATGAGGATTCCCTTAGTAAAATGGATAATAATTGCAAAACCAAAATCCCTTGGAGGTTAGGAATTAAAAAAAAAATCACTTTGAAACAACCTTGGTATCAAATAACCTTGGCACCCATATCCCACTGGAAGGTCAAATATCTCTTAAATATGTTCTTTCCTTGACCATGGACAATACCAAAGTTCCATACATGGTGTGAAAAAATTGTGAATGGCACCCATATCGCACCCAAGCACCATATAAGTCTATTAAAAGATAGGATATTAGATGTGGTGGATTGAGACCTTGCTAATGGCCAATGAGACAAAGAAAATATGTTTAGGACCTAAGGCCCTTTTTTTCCTCTCTAGTCATGGTACACACCTTGAGACCTATTCTTATTATGAAAATGTACCAATGGTTCCAAAGATACCCTACATAGATCTTGTGTGGTTGTTTAAGGACTACATTATAAATCTTGGTCCTGCGAAGATTCAAATAGGGCCTAAGCACCTTATGTTCTTTGCTATACATTATGCCCAAAACTTGTGAATGGTGACCATATCCCATCCAAATTCCATATATCCCTTAGAAATAGGCCATATATCCATATATCCCTTATGAAAGTTCTCAAATTCAAGGGCCATGAAATAGGCCTCAAATAACCATGTAGATCTTATTTAAGAGATATTTGACCTTCCAGTGGGATATGGGTGCCATTAGGAATTTTTTTGCACAATATATGTAATTCAAGGTTTATATCATCACCAAGGGAAGAAAATCATGGCCTTCTTCCCTAAATGGATCTTTTTTATGCTAAATGGCCAAGCTTGTTAAACAAATTCAATTTTTTAAGCAATAGAAATATTAAATTCTTAAATTTAAGTGGTATATGTTTGGTAAGCAATATTTAAAATTTCATAAATTAAGTAGTTTAGATCCTTCTTAAATTCCAAATTTCATAAAGACGAAGATGACTCCCTCACCCTGACATGTAAAACTCCTTCACACTGACATGTTTCAAAATGAAATCTTTAGAACTAAAAACTTCTTGTAAGGGAAGAGGACTTATTTTCCTTATTTGGGCACGGTAAAGGCCTCTAAACACATCCATTTTTCACAAAACTACCTAATGGCACCTGGAAGACCACTCCAAGGTAAAACAACCCACAAAGAGGGGATGTGCCATGGTGGAGGCCTTGTTCACAACACATGATTCCTAGATTAAGGTTTATTTTCCATCATAAGGATATTGTTTCCCTATTATGATCATGGTCAATGCCTTGAGATTTGTCTTTAGTGATAAGGAAAATATCTTAATGGAAACCATATCCACCTCCCAAGAAAAGGAACCCCTAATGAGTTTTTGTGTATATACATTAAGAACCACATAGAACTATGACATGAACGTTCATGCCATATTTCTAGGTGTTGTTCATATAGCGCTTGAGCTCATGAAGGTTCAATTAGGTATTAATGTCATTTCCCCCCCCTTGACCATGTTTAGGAATTAAGACCCATTTCCAATGCATAAAAACTACTAATCGTTCCCACATCCCACTCATAGGCTTGCAAACAACCCATACTTAATTGACTCATGCGTTGGCTCGAGCACTCATTCAAGGCTCTTGAGTTCAAGAATATTCAACAATATATTCTTGAGGCACTTGTTTTCCTTCCTCGAACATGGTCAAGATCCTATGATATATACTCAGTGCACAAAACCTCCTAATGGACTCCATATCCAACTCTGATGCTAAAAACCCCTTAGATAGAGCTTGTGTTATGGTTTGTAGGTGTTGTTCATGGTGATTGATCCTAAGAAGTGATGTTTAGGTAATAAGGTCCAAGTTTTTTCCTCCCCTAACCATGGCATTTGAGCTCAAGAAGGTTCAGTTAGGGCTTAAGACCCTTCTTTCCCCCTTAACCATGTTTATCCCTAAATGAACATAAGGTGATTATTCCTTGTTTAAATATTCCCAGGAGAGAGCTTCGTGATGTAGTCATAAAAAAACTAGACAATACCTTATATGCAGGGGATCTTTCACCTTTGTGTGATATCTTTAGCATCATTGATATGTTTTTTTAAAGAGTAAGAATGGATCTTAGGGACTATACCATGTTGAAGGGAGGAAAACAAGGAACTTGGGTCCAAAATGAATCTTTTTGAGTTTAAGGGCCATGCACTAGGCCTTAAACAACCATGTATATCCTACTCACATCAGTATGTGGAAGACATCGATTTCCAATATGGGCTCTACTCACATTGTAAGGTGTTCAAAGGATATCTTATAGAGTCTAAAAAATATTTACAATTTGGTAAATCTATAACAACTAAGAGTTCATAGAGACTTATTAATCATTAAGGTTTAAGGCAAAAGGTAATTCTATAAAAACACTTAGATCCACTAACTTTTGAGGAATGGATCAGTTCATCTATAAAATCTATCTCAAATTTTTTTATCATTAGAAATCTTCGGTTTTATTTTTCTCGTGTTATCCTTGAAGGTTAGCAATGGTGGGAAGGTAGGGGTGGGTGTTAATCTATGGGTGGGTTGTAATAGTAATTAAAAAATATAATAAATTATAAATAATAGAATATATATATATATATATATATATAAACATAAATATAAATTAAAAAAAAAAAAATCATTAAAACTTAAACATTGAAACTCACCAGGGAGATGGATCTCTATGGTCCATAACCTTCGGAGGCCTGCGATCCGCCTATTGCGGTCACAAGCCTCCTGTCCTACCTAACCTCCCTTTCTCACTAACAAGATTTCTCAATCCCTCACCCTCCCCCTGCGACCATACCTTCAGACTCGCCTTAGGTCACATGCTTGATTCCCCTGACCTATTCCAAAGCCTCGGAGCTATTAAAAGGTCTTTAAGAGTTGGGGTCTTTGCTCCGATACTTGGATTATCCAGCGGCGGTCTAAACAAAGGAATTTATTGGGCACACCTCGTTCAGCTAAAAAACTAACATGGTCAGTTATGATGACGTGGTAGACTATTCTCTCGAGCTTGGAGAACCGCTACCCTGGAATTTGATAGCTGGCAGTGAAGACCAGACCCTCACAGTGAAGTTAGATGGGTTTTTACCACTAGGTTTGTTGGAGTTACTTCACACACACCTAGGATTTATTTTTCCTAAGGTTTTTCCTTGTTTATTAGTCATAATTAGTCATTATCTAGTCTCCTATATTTTAGGGGAGAATATTTCATCTGGAGAATATTCTCTTTCAGTTGACACTTTAGTTTGACTAGTTGAGTTGAGTTTAGATGTTGCATTGGTTTTTTCACCATGCAACATTGGGATCATCACCAAATAATGCGAACTTGCCTTGGGATCATCACCAGATTGACGCATTACCCTTGATTTCTTGATTTAACTCCTCACTACTCTTTGTTCATTCAGTTAATTGAAGACTAGTTGACTAGTTAACTAAGCTAGGAGGCAGTTTACTCCTGTAACTGCCTATAAGACTAGACTAGGTGGCAGTTTACTCCTATAATTGTTGGCGTGTGTTCAATGTTGATACTGAGAGGGGGGTGAATCAATATCAAGTACAATTTTAAAAACCTTTTTCAACTTATACTTAAACCATTCAATTATATCCAATGAGCAATGAACAATAGTATAAGAGTTACACCAATACACCACAATACACCATGCACAATATATGATAAATAATCAATAGTTTTTGTTCAAGGGAA
>ML777563.1:1201994-1212028 GCA_009831015.1 Picea engelmannii | reverse complement strand
GAGGAAGATACAATCCTCCAATATCAAGAGAGATTTTAAATCTCCATCCTTGCCCCTTCCTTCCACCCAAGAATATATGAGAGATAATAAAACTTTACATTAAATCATCACCATCAACCAATCATCACATAGAACCTGATAATACTTCCTAAGACTTCTTCAATTTATGCAATTCTTCAATTCTTGGAGTACTCTGATCCTGTAGATAATATTATTCAATGTATTCTCTGAAACTCCTCCAATTTTCATTCCTTGAATCCTCCCCAAAAAGAGGTTATAGAAAGAATGGTAGACTTTATTCAATTCTGGTCTATTCAGAAGACCCAACTTGTACAACATGCCTCGTGCTCAATATTTAACATCCAATTTTGAAACTCACAAAAAATAAACTACAGTCCGTACTCTTTCCAATGGAAGTGGTCCCACTTCATTTGGATTATGTATGAAGAATTTATGATTGTTTTACCCGGAACACCTGTTTATTGACTAGCTTCAGGACTGGTCACAAACCCTATCTTCAACAGAGTGTATCTCCATAATTATAGCGAATCAAATGCTGAAATTTTTACCAGAGGTACCTTGATATGTATTATCAATACCATAGCGATTCCACCATCTGAATCATTCTAGAAAAAACGTTATAGCAAAAATGGTAAGATGACCTGAAAATAACATACCTTAGAACACATCACCAAAAGACTTCATCCTCCCTTGAAATCCGGCCTTCTTTTCTTCTCATTACCTCTGAAATTCGACTTGTATCAAATGAATGTATAATGATGTTTATTTATACCATTTATGTCACTTCCTTTTAACATTAGGGTCGACCTGACACTTTCTTATTTTGTAATTCTTTTCTTTAATTATCTTTAGGGCCTACATGTACTTCTTCAATTCACTTTGTCATCTTCAAAAATTCATTTCTCCTCAACCATGAGGATCCACGTGATGTGCCACATACCACTAGAAACAACATGATGTATACTATCCATCCATGGGTGTTGTATCTGCATGTGCATTTTCCTTCATGTCCATATACCTTCATCAATCTTGCGGTCAAAAACCCATGACTAGGGTTGACATCAATGACAACAACCAATCTTCCAACATCCAGATCACTCTAGACCACCACTATGGTGCATTATTTACTCATGTATCATATATCTATTGTAAATTATTCACTCTTTGAGTGTGGAATACGGTTAATGAGAATTCTTCCATTCTTTATCTCCTTATTCTTCCTTCTCCAATTCTCTCTGCAAATGTGTGTATTATTGTTTAGCTAGATCTATTCTATGCAGGCTCAACACATTTACATGGTTTCAGAGCCAACAGACTACTAAGCAAAAGATACACCAAATTATTTTTGCAGGTATTGAAGATTGAAGAACACAAAAAGATGGATTATTCGCCGAAAATACTTCTCACGCCTCATAACTATTTGGAATGGAAGCCAAAATTTTGCTTATGCTCAGATGCAGAGGCTTGTACCAAATAACTATGACAATGGAAGTAGAGTGTGATTCTGTCGATGAGAAAAATGACTTTCTCAATAGACAAGATATGGCCATAGGATGTATCCTCTATTTTATTTCTCTCGACATTATCCATCAAGTATATGATGACTCACAAGAATTCACTCCAAATGATTTATGGAGCAGATTGGAGGTTTTATTTGGGAATAAGGAAGAATGCATGCAAAATGTTGACAAGATAGAGAATTTAGAAAATCCACTAGAAGATAAATCATCTCAGTTTGAAGAGCCTTCTACACAAGTATCTACAAAAATTTGCATTCCATTAATTGAAGATGATGTCTACCCCATTTCAGATTTGTTTTCTGAAATTCATGTGGAAGATATATGTCATTCATCTCAGGAGTCACATGCAGATACTTTTCCATGCACAATGCATGCATCTCAGGAGACAAAAAGGGAGCCATGCACATCAGACTCAATTATGATATTTTATGAGCACTATTTGTAGAAACAAATTGGATATTTGAATTCCTCTTGGGAAAATATCCAATTTCAAAAAACAAATCATCCGAAATGGAGTTTGAAAAGTGAAGTTATGATCATTTCAAAATCAATAAAATTTCAACATTTTTCTGGAAACGACTGCACGGTTTTCAAAGTTTCATCGAAAATTTATTTGGATATTCTTCATTACAAGAAGATAAAGTGGATATGTGTGAAAATATAAATGATTCATATACTTCATCAGATCCGTGAAGACATCTACATCTTCAACAAAATCTTCAACGAACACAAACTTGCGCAGTTGTGAGGTCTTCTTGGAGTGAAGGAAAAGGTTTCTTAGCAACTGCTTTTTGTTCCTTCTCATTTTAATTTTTTACATACATTGTACCTTAAGGGGGGGTTTTTCCCATGAGGTTTTCCCTCTTTGCTCGTTTATTTTAGTGTATCTTTTATATTTGGGTACCTAACATGGCCTCGTTGCCGAGACCCATTCTTTATTTTTACCATAGTGATGTTCAGGGGGGGTGTTGGAGTTACTTCACACACACCTAGGATTTATTTTTCCTAAGGTTTTCCCTTGTTTATTAGTCATAATTAGTCATTATCTAGTCTCCTATATTTTAGGGGAGAATACTCCACTTGGAGAATATTCTCTTTCAGTTATATTCTTTGCATGTGTTATATTCTTGGTATGTGTTATATTCTTTGCATGTGTGTGTGTGGGCGTGTCGAGTTCGACAACTGCATCTGATAATATTTGTGTTTTCTGCATTGGGCGATTTCCTAGGGGGTCCTAGGGGGGGCGGGGGGGGGGTAGGTATGCACCTCTTGGTTACGCGCAACATTTAGAGCAGCACCCCGATTTTTTTTTTTGGACGGTTTTTGCTATTTTTAGCGGATTTTTCTATTTTTAGCGGTTTACTAAATTAATCCCGGATTAATGGATTAGGGTTTTGGTATCTACAGAATACCTAAAAACGTTGTATATATTGTATGGTGAATGGTGAAATTTGAATAATGAATATAAGAAAGGTTTTCCCGGTTGAGGGTTTCCGGTATAAAATCTCTATGTACTCTATGTATGAGCCATTGATTAAATTATGTTTTGCTTAAGACTATATATGCATTGCTTTAATTCACAAGTTTGAAACTTACATGTGGTATCAGAGCTCGTTTTTGGCTTCAGAGGGATGCCTTTGTTGTTGAGGGTTTGGCTCAGTTTTGATAGATCAAGTTTATCTTGGGTCTGTGATAAACCTGGGTTTAGTGGGAGATTTTGCAATTGTGATTTGAGTGTAGAAAGAGGAATGGAAAGATCTTCTAGAATCAAGATAAAGAAGTTCAATGGTAAAAACTTTGAGCTATGGAAGCTCAAGATGGAGGACCTTCTTGTAGACAAAGAACAATGGATTGCTGTGGATCCCGGTACACATCCTACTAGTACACTGTCTACTAGCACACATGCTACTGGTACACAACCTACCAGTACACAAACTACCAGTACACCACCTACTGGTATGTCGAAGGAATATTGGGAGAAGTTGGACAAAAGAGCAAGGAGTACTATTCGACTCTGCTTGGCAGATTCGGTGTTGTTGAATGTCTTAGGAGAGTCTATAGCCAAGGAACTATGGGATAAGTTGGGGAATTTGTATCAATCAAAGTCCTTGGTAAACAAGCCATTTCTTTGAAAGAAGCTGTATCATATTAGGATGGAAGATGGATATTATATGACAAAACATCTAAATGCCTTTAATACTCTGGTAAGTCAACTTGTCTCTGTTAATATTACAATTGTAGAAGAAGATAAGTGTATTACTTTGTTATGTTCTTTGCTAGACTCTTGGGATAATCTAGTTGTAGCAATTGGTAGTACCAATCAATCTACATTGAAGTATGAGGATGTAGTTTCATCCTTGTTATCTGAAGAGATGAGGTGGAAAAGCATGGATGGTCATAGAACATACGATTTATTTGTAAGAGGTCGTACCCAAGATAAGAATCCTGGTAAGCCTTCAGGGGGGATCTAAATATACAGGTAGATATAAGTCTCCAGGAAAATCTTTGAGGAAATGCTGGAAGTGTGGTAAAACAGGGAATTATAAGAAAGATTGCAAGTCTAAGAAGGTTAAAAAACCAAAGGGATTTGATAGTAGCTCTTCCACAGAGGCAAAAACCTCCACTGAAGAAGGAGGTGATTTTTACCTAGCATCTACAAGTACACATGCAGACCGCGATGTATGGTTGATCGACTTAGGCGCATCATACCATATGAATCCTCACAGGGAGTGGTTCTCTAAATATGAAAAATATGATGGTGGTGATGTATTCCTAGGAGATGACTCGACAAAAAAAATCTTGGGACGTGGAAGGGTTAAGTTGCTACTAAAAGATGGAAGGATTAAAACACTCCCTGGGGTTTTTCACATTCCAAAACTTGCCAGGAGCCTAATATATGTAAGCAAATTGGATGATGTAGGAGTGGATACTGTATTTGGAAAGAACACTTGCAAGATGGTACGAGGGGCAATGGTGTTGATGAGGGGAGTTCGACGTGGAACTCTGTACAAGTTGTTGAGAAGCACTTATACTAATGGGTGTAACAGTTTTGTTGTCCTTGAGCAAAAAAATAAAGAAGACAAGACCAATATCGTCCCTGCAAAGAAGACCATGCTGTGGCATCAAAGACTGAGGCATATTGGAGAAAAGGGCCTTCGAACACTACACGATAAAGGCATGGTTGAATTTATGTCTAATTGCACTCTGGATTTTGATTTCTGTGAACATTTCATATATGGTAAACAAAATCGAGTAAGATTCCCATCTGGTGCTACAAGAGAAAAGGGGATCTTAGAGTTGATACACAGTGATGTGTTTGGAACTGTCCCTGTTCCATCCCTAGGTAAATATGTGTATTATGTTTCATTCATAGATGTTCTTTCAAGGAACACATGGATTTATTTTCTTAGAAATAAATCTGAGGTATTTGATAAATTTAAAGAGTTTAAGGTTTTGGTAGAAAATCAGATAGAGAAGAAAATAAAGGTATTGAGAACAGATAATGGTGGAGAATTATGCGGAAATGAATTCAAAGAATTTTGTAAGAAGTGTGGTATAGCAAGGCAGAAGAATACTCCATACACTCCTTAGTAGAATGGAGTTACAGAAAGGATGAACATGACACTGATGGAAAAAGCAAGGAGCATGCTCAGTGGTGCCAGGTTAGGACAAGAATTCTAGGTAGAGGCAGTGGGTACAAGATGTTACCTAGTCAATCAATCACCTTCATCAACATTGGATGATAAAACTCCACACAAGGTATGGTTTGGAAAGAAACCCTCTCTTCAACATCTTAGAGTGTTTGGTTGTGATGCTTATGTACATGTTCCAAAGGGAAATAGAAGTAAGCTGGATAAAAAGGATGAAAAGTGTATCTTTATTGGTTATAAATATGGTGTGAAAGGTTATAAGCTTTGGAACCCAGAAACCAAGAAGACTGTTTACAATCGAGATGTTGTTTTCAGAGAGGTAAAAGATGTGTCCAAACAGGAATTCCTACCAACGAAAGACGAACCTGAGAAAATAGAGCTAGAGTTGAATGATGCAAAATATGAATCATCTGAAGAAGATGAAGCAAAAGAAGAAGAAGAACCTCATACCCCAGTATTGAGGAGATCAATGAGAGAAAGAAGGCAACCGGAAAGGTATAGCCCACCTGATTTCCATTCCAATTTTGCTTTATCTATTACTGATGATGATCCCAGAACTGTTAGGGAAGCAGTGAACTCAGAGGATAGTAAACTCTGGAAGAAGGCCATGGTTGAAGAAATGGATGCCTTGGATAAGAATGAGGCATGGGATATAGTTGAGTTGCCATCTGGAAGAAAATTTGTTGGTGGAAAATGGTTGTTTAAGAAGAAGTTTAATGCAGAAGGAAAAGTGGAGAAATACAAAGCTCGGTTAGTTGAAAAAGGTTATTCCCAGGTAGAGGGAATTGACTTTGGTGATATTTTTTCTCCTGTTTCTAAGTTAACTTCTATTAGATTTCTTTTATCTATTGCTGCTGCTTTTGATATTGAAGTGGAACAGATGGATGTGAAGACAACATTCCTACATGGGGATTTGGAAGAATAAATCTACAGGAAGCAGCCATAAGGCTTTGTAGTAAAGGGAAAGAAAGAGATGGTCTGTAAGCTAAATAAGTCACTTTATGGATTGAAGCAATCACCTAGGATGTGGTACCAAGAGTTTGATACATACATCCTTGAATTGGGATTTGTGAGAAGCAGGGCTGATCATTGTGTATATTCCAAGCAGGTTGGTAATCACTTCATTTATGTAGTGTTGTATGTTGATGACATGTTGTTGGTAGGAAATAACATGGATGTAATCAAGGAGGTGAAATCGCAGCTATCCTCCAAATTTGACATGAAGGATCTCGGTGCTGCTAACTTCATTCTGGGAATGGAGATTAAAAGAGATCGTGCAAACAAGAAACTCTGGTTGAATCAGAGAAAATATGTTGAGACGATATTGCAGAGGTTTAATATGCATGGAAGTAATCCGGTCAAGGTTCCTATTCCTATAGGTGTAAATTTATATGCATATCAGTGTCCCAAGACATATGAAGAAGAAGAGGGCATGTCCCATGTTCCATATGCTAGTGTAGTTGGCAGTTTGATGTATGCAATGGTATATACTAGACCAGACATTGCACATGTAGTGGGAGTTTTGAGCATGTATATGTCAAAACCAGGGAAGGAGCATTGGACAATAGTAAAGAGGGTCTTTAGGTATCTTCGTGGCACTACCAGTTATGGATTGTGCTACCAAGGAAGACCAGGATTGGATAGAGTGGTGGACATACATGACTTTGTTGATGCAGACTGGGCTGGAGATCTGGATCATATAAGATCTACAAGTGGGTATGTGTTTAACCTATTTGGAGGAGCAATCAGTTGGATGAGAAAAAGACAGGCTGTAGTGGCACTCTCAACTACGGAATTTGAATACATGGAAACCACTCATGCAAGAAAGGAAGAAGTATGGTTACAAAGATTGTGTTCAGGTATTGGGTTGGTACAACAAGTAGTAAGATTATATTGTGACAGTCAAAGTGAAATCTTCCTGGAAAAGAACCCAACTTATCATTCAAAGACAAAGAATATTGATGTTCAGTATCACTTTGTGAGAGACATGGTTGAGGAAAAGAAGGTGTTGCTGGAAAAGGTTGACACTTTGAAGAATGTTGCAGATTCATTGAAAAAGTCTGTGAGCACAGAAAAGTTCTCCTGGTGTAGAGTAATAATGGGCATTGCTTCCCTGGATCATTGAATATATCATCCCCTAGACCCCTGGATGCAAAGAAAACAACAAGTGGGAGAATGTTGGGTATGTGTTATATTCTTTGCATGTGTGTGTGTAGGCGTGTCAGGTTCGACAACTGTGTCTGATGATCCCTCTAGTAAAGTCCTTTGTGTCGTGTGCGCCTGAAGCTTTCCTATGGGGCCCCCAGGGGGGGAAGGTATTCCCACTCCTGGTTACATGTAGCGTTCAACACCGGGCATTAGCTCGGGTGCCCCAAAATGTTTTTGGGGCAGTTTTTGCTATTTTTAGCGGATTTTTCTATTTTTAGCAGTTTACTAAATTAATCCCAGATTAAGGGATTAGGGTTTTGGTATCTACAGAATACCTAAAAACATTGTATATATTGTATGGTG
Source organism: Picea engelmannii (assembly GCA_009831015.1). NCBI lineage: Eukaryota > Viridiplantae > Streptophyta > Pinopsida > Pinales > Pinaceae > Picea > Picea engelmannii. Next base: position 1,204,326 of record ML777563.1, on the reverse strand, counting down.
AATGGTGAAATTCGAATAATGAATATAAGCAAGGTTTTCCCGGTTGAGGGTTTCCGGTATAAAATCTCTGTGTACTCTGTGTATGAGCCATTGATTAAATTCTGTTTTGCTTAAGAATCTATATGCATTACTTTACTTCATAGGTTTAAAACTTACACCAACAAATTCCAGTGAGTGGGTCACTGTCTTTGGAGGGGAAACAAAAAATGCCTCTCAGAATCAACAAACACGCCCTCGTAAGGGAGTCGACAGAACAAGAAATAGGAAGCACAATAAATGCGTAGGATCCTCCAAAAACCAAAATTTCACTCTGGGGAATGACCTAACATTAGCAGGAATGGTATAAATGGAAAACAAAACCCTCGTTGGGAAATCATATGGACACCAGTTTAGCGAAAATTCGCTAAAAACCTGGGCGGCTTCAAACTGGGATTGACTCTACAACCCACCACCAAAAATCAACCGACTGTCTAGAGGTTGGTTCATGCCTACTTTCTTCGAAAAATACTAGGCTCTCTCGATCCTACAAAAAAGCTGGTTCATAGCCTCCTCCCTTATTCTCCTAAAGCTCTGGAACCCCACTTTTGATGTGGACAATGAGAGATTGGACTCCATCCCCATTTGGGTCCAATTACTGGGGATCCCCCCACACCTTTGGAATCAAAAGTGCTTCCAAGCCATTGGAAAGCACCTGGGTGAATTCATAACTGCAGATATGGGATTTCTCGAAACAATGGAAATGGCGGTAGCAAGGATCCTAGTCCTTCTAAAAATAAGAGAGGGCCTAAAGGAATACCTAAATTTAACAGATCTGGGAAGAAACAGGATGCAAATTCTTAACTACGAAGGAATCCCCTTCCATTGCAGAAGATTCCATGAATATGGACACACCAACAAGGATTTCAACTACAACTTGAGAGGACACATAAATCGGTGGCCAATTACAGAAAATAGGAGGAGCAATGAAATGCCAACCTCCAAAGACACCAACTCTCCCTCCACGAAATCCTCTATAGGAGGCAACACAAATGAACAAGAAGCATCGTTGAACGAAGAAGTAGAAGCTCCATCCATGCAAGAAGGAAACAGTTTGGCAATAGTTCCAGTCGAAAGAGAGTGACAGGCATCAAAAGAAGACTCAGATTCCATCCCTCATTTTTTAGTCGACAGTTTTTTGGGTATGCATATTTCTATCTCCCACCCAACTTTTGGTTTTTCAAAGGATTTTAGCTTTTCTTTTTTGAATGGAGGTCTTTCCCCCCTTCTCTCTTCACCCTCTCTTATCCCTTTTCCTCCTCCTTCACTCCTTCCCTCTGCCCCTGCCCTCTCATTCTTTCCCCCCCTCCATTCCTCTACCAGTTCTGGAGACCAACACTCTCCCCCAACCTCCACTGAAGGAATCACTACTATAAATGGACACAATTTATGACTCCCTATTGTCGTACCCCCTACGTTTGATGTCTCTCAACTGCCGCTTATGAGGGCTCAACAAGCATCAAAAAATCTCCTGTGGTTTTTTCGATGTTGGACTATCGTCGATATTTCGACTCCCCTAACGTCTGACGATTGACGACCTTTAAAAATTTAATTTCAAAGGACAACCAGAAAACTACTGACGATGTCCGTCAGTCTACCGATGAACATTCTGACGCTATCCTACTGATGCGACCGACGAGCGTGCTGTAGTTACGACGCTTTGCTGTGAGCGTTTCCCATCAGAAGTCCGACTTGTAGTAGTCGGAAGACCGACGGACCTGAATATTTAAAAAAAAAAAAATTGTTGAAAAGAGGCGAGGCATTATTTTTCTCAAGTTCATAAAAGGCATTGAAAGTTTCTTCAACACTGACCAACCCATTCTAGTTTCCAAATTCTACAAGATCCCAGAGAAAATCATCGGTTGGCTCAAGATTTAGCAAAGGCAGAGATGGATTGGTTGTTGCAATTGGAAATGGGGCAAAGAAATGGCATGGAATTTATCAAAAGATGATTCAATCAAGTAATAGGGCAAAGAAATGGCATGGAATTTATCAACATTAGTCCCTCATGGCCGCATAAATGTATTTTCCATGTTCATACCAAACCAAAATTTATTCACTTGTAGCACCTATAGGATTCACAAAATGGGTTTAGTAACTCTAATCATCTAGTCATACCATTTGTTGAAAGTGGCCTCATTGAATGAAAAATCCTTAGTGTCCTTCCAACTCTTCCAAGCATCAAATTGCAATGAAAGAATTTTTTGATTGGGCATGGGATGAAGTTATCTTCCCTACAGGGGATTCCATTTCCACATCCCAAAAGCAACCAATGGATAGCCAAAGATGAATTAGG
>ML777563.1:1165032-1185251 GCA_009831015.1 Picea engelmannii | reverse complement strand
CATGCAAAATTAGTGTACTGCATAAGAAATATTTAAACAATATAAAATTTTATAAATACAATCAATATAAAGATATAATAATGAATATATAGTTTACCAAGGGATGATATTCGTTTGGTCCACCTTCAACGTGCCCATGGGTTCTGCAATGTCTTACAACTGTTTGTATTAAAATTCTTTTGACTTTTGTGCTCCCGCATTTAGCACAAGGGAAATAACATCTCTCGTCACCTTGTCCATAATATCTCCACATTCTTCACCACAACCAAAATATTGAGACAATTATGTTATAAAGTTCAGTGATGATGTACTAGATCTATTTGATTCTTGAAATGCAATAGACCAAACCATACAATATATTTTACCACATAAGCTTCAAAGCTTCACCATAATCAAGTAACATAATCAAATGATATAATAGAACTAGGGCAAGAGACCAAGTCACATATAAGCATGGAAAAATTAGCATGTTCACATACGACATAAAATCTACATAAATGTATAAGGTTATAAAATATTAAAGGAGACAAAAGAAAAAAAAATATTTAACTAACCTTCAAAGCTAAAATCCTCTTGCACGCCTTGAACAATGATCACAAAACTAAGCTATGTAGATCAAATATCAGTTCGATCTCTTAATCAACAATCAAACCTTCACATAAAAACGAAGATTAGCAGAGCTATAACACATAAAAGATGTCGCAACTATAACAAATTAGTCGAAATTCGGTTCGAATTAACTAAGTTATAGATTCGTCATCGTCGGAATTTCGACGACTATAACCCTAAATTAAGGTTGACCATTTTGAAGTCAATGACCGTTATGTTGACCTACAAATGGATATATTAAAGTGTCGGAACTGGGCGTCGTACTTTTGACGACCTTAGAATACGTCGGAAATTCGACATTATCGAGACTAATTTAAAAAAGAAACATTAAAATTCCATTTTTTAAAATTTTATTTGACAAAAAAATTGATTTTATCACAATCGTCGTAATAGTTCATCAATTTTTTATCCTATATGTAATAGTGAATCCTCCTCCGAAGAATCAAAAGACTCTATTATCAGATACCAACTCCGCAACAGGACTGTTTCCATACTAATATCAGAACACAAGGTCGTGGGATCAAACCCTGAGATCCATAAAACAAAAAAGGGGCATGGAAGAAACTCCTGCCTGTACAAGGCTCAATCCAGAGCTTTGGTTGATATTGCCTCTGACCGAAAAAAATCAATTATTGGGGCTCTTAGAGCAGTGAAAACCCTTGACTAGGTTCCCTTATGAAACTCCTCACCTACAATTGCAGGGGTTTGGCAAGTTCCCCCAAAAAACTCGCACTAAAAAGGTTGGTCCTGACAAACCAACCAAACTTCATCTTCCTACAAGAAACTCTCTCAGATGAAGAAGATGCGACAAAAATTCTCACCACCCTTCTCCCAAGCTGGGCATTCTTGGGTCAGAGCCCCAAAGGAAGATCGGGGGGCCTAATTCTCGGATGGCGAACTCAAAAAATAAAGCTCCTAAATTCCCGGGCAATAGATTTTGTTTTAGGAGGAGAATTCCTTATGGAAGGTTTTGAAAAGAGTTTTAGATTAATAAACGTATATGGGCCACATTAATATCAAAACACTTTCTGGGATAACTTGTTCACAAAATAACTTTTGTATCTCGAAATACTAAACTTGGGAGGAGATCTAAAATTCTCTTTGGGAGAAGCAGAAAGTTGGGAACCTACAACCCACCCAAACAGTCAAGATGCATATTTTAGACATTTGATGGACTCAAAAGGTCTAATTGATGTGGCTCCACCAAAAATGTTACCCACTTGGAGAAATATGAGGACAGGAGAAGCCAGAGTAGAAAAAATATTAGATCTTTTTTTTATCTCTGAATCCATTGCATCGCTCCCATTTCAATTTCGCCAATGGATTGGAAGCAGAGGGGAATCAGATCACTCACCTGTTTGGATCAATATGGAAGGAGCCCCCAATAAATCTGTTGCCCCTTTCAAATTCAACCCCTCCTGGCTAAAATATGAAAGTTTCCAACAACTTATCAGGACAAACTGGACCTCCATAAGAAATACCAAGGAAACTCTTGCAGGCATCCAGTTTGCGTCAAATCTCAAATTAATAAAGAAATTGGTCAACCCCTAGGCAAAAGAAAAACAGACCTCAGAAGAACAAGAACTACAAAAAATATAGGAAAACCTCAAACTTTTTCAAGAGGACCCTGAGACAACATTTCTCTTAGATGAATCCCAAGAAACTCTAAAAAATCTAGAAGCAAGAAGAATAACCTTGCTCCCGGAACAAGAGAATACTTGGACTGAAAAGTAGAGCCATTTGGTTCGAAAAAGGGGATGAAAATACAAAATTCTTCCAAGCATATGCAAAAGGAAGAAAAGTTGGAAACACAATCTGGAGTCTAAAGGATCAAGAAGGTAGAAACTGCACAACTTTTGACGAAATTGCAAACATGGGCAAAAACCTTTTTCAGTCTCTCTTTAAAGCTGACAGGAGCACCAATATTGCAGAAATAATAAAGGTGGCCTTATACCTCCAAAGTTTTGTAACCGACCAAGGAAACCAAGACTTGTTCGTCGAAGTCATAGAAGAAGAGTTAAATGAAACCCTACAAAGATTTCAGAGGGATACAATTCCAGGCCCTGACGAGTGGACAATTGAATTTTTCAGGGGTTTCTATGATCTGCTCAACAAAGATCTACTAAAGGTAATTGAAGAATCAAGAACAAATGGTAGAATCCATGGACCTTTCAACTCCAATTTTATATCCCTCATACCAAAGGTAAATGATCCTCAGACCTTTGATGACTACAAGCCTATTTCTCTTTGTAATTGTATTTACAATATCATCGCCAAAATTATAGCTCATAGGCTAAAACCCCTACTTTCAAAATCCATCTCAATGGAACAATTCAGATTTATCGAAGGAAGAAAAATTCATGAGGTAGTAGGGGTTGCACAATAAGGCCTCCAGAGCCTAAATACCACAAGATCAAAAGGAGCAATATTGGAGATTGACCTTTCAAAGTCTTTTGACAAGGTAAATTGGACTTATATTCATCTTCTGCTCACTCACTTAGGCTTTCAAGTCCCCTTTATAAAATGGGTAATGGCCTGCATTACCTCAGTTTCGTTCGCAGTACTCATCAATGGGGAAACCTCTCCTTTCTTCAAGTCGGAAAGAGGACTGAGACAAGGATGTTCTCTGTCACCTCTCCTCTTCCTTCTTGTAGTAGAAGGCCTAAGTAAAGACCTAGATGCAGCAGCCGAAGCAGGGAATTTTCAAGGAATTTTAGTATCATCAGGACTGAAAATCACCCACCTATTATTCATGGATGACATCCTGATATTCTGCAATGGGAAAGTTGAAGATGCTGAAACATTGGCGGACATCCTCGTTACTTTTATCTTAGCTATAGGCATGATAATAAATGATAAAATATCTACAATATCCACTTCTAAATTAGACGAAGAAGAAAATGAAGTTTATCAAAGACTCTTCCCTTTCACTATGCAAGATATCTCACAAGAAATAAAATACTTGTGCTTTTAGCTAAAGCCAAATAGCTACAAAAAAGAAGACTGGAAATGGCTGATAGAAAAAATAGAAAAAAATACTAAACAACTGGAGCTTCAGATGGTTATCAAGAGCAGGCAGACTCACTCTGACAAAATCAATACTATAATCCATCCCAATTTATTGGATGTCGTTGGCTTGGATTCCAAAAGGAATCCTGGAAAAAATCAGGAATATCTGTGCACATTTCATCTGGTCAGGGTATGAAGAAAAGTACACACAACCCTGGTGAAAATGGGACAACATATCCTTGCCAAAATATTTAGGAGGATGGGGGCTCAAAAATATTTTTCTCTTCTCAAAAGCTCTCCCAAAAAAAGCCTGTTAGAGACTCATATCAGACACCAATATGTGAACGCTTGTAATAGATCAAAAATATATCTCCCCAGATACAATTGAAGACTGGATCAGAAGACCTCACAAAGCTTCAACAACTGGATCGATCATCTGGAAAGCATTTATCTCTTCATTTACAGTGTTTGGGCAAAACCTTGCATGGAATGTGGGTAAAGGAAATCATTTACGAATAGGGACTGACCCCTATCCAAGAAGCGACACCTCCCACATCCTTCCGGAAGACCTTACTGAACAACTCCATAGACAAGGTATCTTCTATCTCTCTCATTTAGCCAACCCCCCCAACTACAACTTATGGGAATCAAGGCTGGAAAGATGAAAATCTCCTCGGATTCGTTGGGCCTCAAGCAATTTCTTTGACAAACTATATAGATGCACTCAAAAGAAGCCACATCATATTAACCAAGAGAAAGGACGAACTAGTTTGGAAAAAAAAATCCAACTGTTCCATACACCCCAAAACAAGGGTATATAGCATTAAACCTCCCATTACAACAACATCCCAAATGGTGGTGGAAAATCCTTTGGAAGCAAAAGTGCCCACAAAAATCCAAAATATTCATGTGGGCATCTTTAAACAATCGAATTCCAACTTGGGAGAACTTGAGCAAGTGTAAAATAGAAGGCCCTGGAAGATGCATGCTTTGCAAAAATGCAAATGAAACCACCCCTCATTTACTTCTCACCTGTCCCTTCACAATTAAAGTTTGGACTGAAACTTCAAAAAGTCTAAAAAATAATTTTTCATGGGCTGGAGATTCCTCGCAATCAACATGGAAAACATGGACAGATACCCCAGGAAACAAAGCCTTCAAATCACTCCCCCTCTTGATAAGCTGGGGAATCTGGCTAGCAAGAAACTCATAAATTTTCAAGGAAAAAGCCACCCTCCCAGAAAATCTAGTAACACAAAGTCTAGCAATAATTGCTCATTTTCCATAGATTACTCCTACAAAAACCTTAAGGAAAAGACATCAAGAGTTCATAGACACCACAAAACCTTGGGAATACTTCGATGGTGCTACATAAAACTCTGTCTATGGAGGAGGAGCTAGCCTACACCTCTCAGAAAACCATTTTTTCCACTTAAAAATGGGACTAGGGAGGGGAACCAACAACTATGTAGAATTGTTGTCCTTAAAGATTCTACTTCTTTTTGCAAAAGAAAAGAATCTACATCATTTACAAATTTTTGGAGACTCCATGAATGTAATAAATTGGACAAGTATAAAACAAATTTTCCATAACATTTTGCTATTTCCTATTCTAGAGGAAATTCACAGACTTTTGTACACTTTTGACACTGTGGCTATCTCACATGTATACAGGGACATAAACATGACATCAAAAACACTATCAAAGGACAGTCTACAACTCTTACAAGGACATTGGCACATCACGAAAAAGAAAGGGGAAGACACAAATGCCTTCTACCACAGGCCTTTTACAGATGAACATGAACTCTCACTTTTTTGAACTCACAAAACAGAGAAACAACCGGTCACTCATACATGTGACTTGTAGTTTCGCTCAGTTTTTTTTACCCAACTTCAGATAACGACACTATTGAAGGCTTCAAAACTGCTCTTTATTTCTGATAGAAAGACAGACAAAAAACACAATAGTGGTGATTTTTTCTTGTATATAAAAGACTCTTATGATCATAAACCAATACATCCAGTTATGAATGATTTTTTTTTTTTTTTTTTTCTCCTGGAAACAGACACGAAGAAAAGGCACCCAAATGCCTATTTATCTTCATCTATAGCACACACTTTCATAGTGTGTAGTGCTCTAGAAGCACCTACAAAATGTAATTTTGTCCTTCCCAAGGAATTAAAATTACGATTTTTTCTTTGGAAAAAAAAAACATTGAAACTCACCATAAACATTGAAACTCACCATCGCACGCAAATATCAGAGGAGAGCTTGGCGGCCTGTTCCAAATCGTGCATAGGAGAGAAGACACCAAATCGTGCGTGACCTGTTCCAAATTGTGTGCGGGGAAGAGAAGACAGATCCTGGAGGTAGAAGAGAAAGCCGACGAGGGACAATTTACCATCCCGCGAAGAGAGAGTTGGCGAGAAAAAAACTCGAGGCGAGGAGATAGCTCGAGGTGTAGGATCTAGGGCACGTCGACAGAATGGAGCACAACAAAATAAGGGTAAGAATTTTTTCACTTGTCCTGAGTGATTTTCGATTATTACAGTATTCATTTTTTCGATTTGTTAGAGCGTCATTGTTTGCTTGTTTCCAAATCTGTTTTTTTTTTTTTTTTTTTTTTTTTNACAGTGTGAATTGTGGGGAGGTATTTAGGGTGAGTTTGGAATTTTCATCAATAGAAATAGTGTTGATTTTGATTCCGGATTGCAGTGAAATTGCCCTGATATGAATGCCCTTCAATTTTTTTTTCTTGCAACATATCTATAATGGCCTTTCTTGGGTAATCATCTATCTTAGTAGCCAATTCACAATTGTTTGGAACCATAATGAAAACCTCAATGACGTTGTCTATTACTGCCAGGGCATTTTGGTCACAGAGAATGATCATTGTGGGGAAACCAACAATTCCAATCTTTGCAAATTTCAAAACCCTTCAATTTCAGTGTTGTCATCTACATTTCAAATATTAATGATCTATAACTTTGGTGGTGAGAGTAACTGGTATTGCAACATAGGTTTTACCTTCTCCCAATTGTTGGATGCTTCTTTTTGCATGGTCCACCATCTAGCATGAGCACTTCATAACACAACATCTAAAGCTAAAATCACTTGTTCCATAGGAATTTCCTATTCTATTATATCCATAAAGTATTCAACATCATTAGTTCCATCATATATTGGGGGATTCTATAACTCCACATTGATCCCACACACTACTTTCACTAAAATATGGTCCCTAGAGGACAACTTGTGGTTACATTCCTACTATTTTTTCATGGCATCCTGAATATCATACTCAAATGAACATACATTGCACCAAATCACAGTTCCATTAGAAGTAGAGTTAACATACTAATCCTTCATGATATAAATTAGATTATATATTTGTTTAACCATCAATCCATCCATTAAATCATTCACTGACTCGGTGTAAGTATGGCATTTGATTGGGTCAATACACTAAGTCACTTAGATGCCTTTTGAATAAAAATACATTTCCCTTATCTTGAGGTTGATTATGGAATTATTGTCATTGGCCCATTCAATGATCAATGATCAAAAGGTTGATTATGGCATACTTTCATCTTTGTCCAAAATACCATTTGAGAGCCATGTCACAAGGACAAATAGGAGATCTTGGGGGTAATGGGAAGGCCAAGAGACCGACCTTTTAGTTCCCATTGCTCTCTCTCTTTTTTTCTCCATAATCTCCTTCTCCCTATCATTCTTAATACGTGAACCCCAAACTTGATAATTTTCTCACTTAGTAGATTTTGCAGAGTAGAGTTTCCTCCTGGGATTCTAGGCCTCTAATCCGCCTTTGCAATTCTTCTTGAGTAAAGAGGAAATCCTCTCCTAGTTTGTCACTCTCCTCTCCTTCATGGGTGGTGTTACCACTCATGATGCATGGAAACTTGTTGCATTATTTGAAGACCTTTTTTAAGAATCTTTTTCATGGAGGATGTATATATTGGAAGGCATAGCTACAGTTTCGATGAAAACTTACTCATTGAGGATTACCTTTTGAGGCATCATTGCATATTTTTAGGCATGGTGGTGCATGTGGAAGAGTTATACCTTTTTGGAGCCCTTATTGGTACATTTTCATGCATATTCTTTTATTGAGGGTGCATCTTACACATTCCGAGGCACAATAATATATTTGAAGGCATGCCAGATCCCATGGAGTGGTATTGGATGCTTGAAGAACACCCTTCATGTGATGGATGCACTCATCTCTCTAGTGCCCTCATACTTGTCAAACGTTTTCCTTGGAAGGACTGGCCATCATTTCAGTGGATTAATATATTGTTTTAGTTGTTGGAATGTAGTGATCATGATTTGTTGAGATGAGAAGTGCTCTCGATAAGTAAATTTTTTAATGACAATGTAGGTGGAAGCTAGCATAGATTACAAAGATAAAGGAGATAATTGGATATCCTTGAGGAGGTTTTTATTGAATAAATTTATTGTCATGGGAGGAATTCCTTCGTGTGATTCTATTTGCAAGACATTGTAGGCTCATATGTAAACACTTGGAATCATTCACCTTCTTAAGGACAATTTTTCCCAATAAGAGGAAGCCATATTAGATTTGTGTTTTTATAAGAGGTGCTTCACCTAAGGAAAGATGTCCAAATTTTTCTTGAATATTTTATTATGCAGGTAGTTGAGGGATTCATCTATAAAAGAAGGATGGAGTTCACCTCCAAGGGTGTGATTCTTGGAGGAGTATAAGATTGGGTATACTTGATTGTTGTAGCTAGCAGGATAAATCTTTTGGGGCTGCCATCTTCCTCATTCACTCTCTTATTGACCACATGTTTCCTCGATTTGTTCATCTTTGATTATCTCCCTTTAGTTCATTGTATTGATTAGGGATGAATTCAATATGGAAATCTTGAGTTGAGACTAGTCACCACTCCCTTGCTATATTCCCTAAGAGGTTATATTTGGCGGTTGCATCCTATAGCCTATAGCTATAAGGTCACCTTCATTTCCATGAAATTTCCTTCCTCTCAATGCTCTCCTCCTACCTTTGATGGTGTTTAATTAACTTTGTTTCCTTATGTTCATTTTCCATCCCCATGCTAACATTTTCACCTCATTCCTTCAACAATGCCTTTCTAGAATCAATGACATATGCCCTCACTAATGTCACCTTACGTATAATTTGTACATCATGATGACCATAGCTAGTTCTAGTTGAATACCAATGAACATGTAATATGACTATTTTTCATTATTTTTGAACCACCAACATAGGATTATCAAGTGAACTATGACATTTTCATGGTATTTTTAACATTTGGGTCATTTTTCTTCCATTTATCCAGATAATTAGCTCATAATTTTTGTCATTAGCAGTACTGCACACATAGTAATCTATCAAGAAATTATTTCTTTGCTTAAAACCTCTTGCTCCTTCCCATAGCTAGTTTTCATCAAATTTGGAATTCTTGCATTTCATTTTCCTCTTGCATGGTTTAAAGAGTCGAGTCAAAATGCCATCAGTTTCACGACCACTCCTTTGAGTAACAACATCCTAAAATAAAGAGCTAATTAAAATTTATCTAGCAACTTTTCTAGGGCTCTTCAAACCCATCTTAGATTAGGTGTAGATATTTGGAATAGGATTGTGAGAATAACTTTCCAAAGATGATAAATAAACATAATGCCTTGAGTTAGGGAGTGAAATCCAGTTGCTATATCACTGACTTTGGGAATCCCTTCTAACACAAGGGTCAATCACGAGGTCGCATTGGGTCCCTCAAAGTAATCCACCCTGCTCTGTTTGTCTTGGTGTCAACTTTCGACTATCCCCCTTCTGCTTTGGTATAGTAGGTGGTACCATAGAGGCCATAATATTTTAGACTTCCTACACAAGGTGACAACACAGGGAAAGTGGTGTTGTACCTGTGATCGACGTTGGCTAGACTCACTTGGACTCCTTAGAGGGTTGCCCATTGCTCGATGAGGTAACTTGCACTAGGGAGTTAGTTCATTAAGTAGGTTGTCAACGTAACTTTCCCACCAGCCGAAACTTAGCCCCTTCACCCATCGATTCTATGATGTTGGATTCCATCACCAAATAGTGCTTCTTTGTGAGAAGGTTTGTTTGCATGCTTGACTCCTAAATTAATTAGCATGTGTTGTTTTTTCTCCTTAGTTGTCCTTATGATTGAGTTTGTGTCTAATGGCATCAGTTCCGGGGTAATTCCTCATTTGATCAATACAAAATATGGATACCATTAAAATAAAAGGGAATAAAGAGGTAACAAATAGCTCATACCTAACTTATGTCTTATAATTCTCCAACATTGTTCTTTACACTTAGTGCAACAAACACCAAATGGAATGGTTTACACAAGGTCAATGGAGAATGCGATTGGAGAATTCAAAATATTATCATAAACCCACATCTCACATATTTGTACATGCACCATAGATTCACAATCTTTCATGAAGAGGTCTAGGAGAAATTCCTCCATGCAAAATTGTCCACATCAGAATTGTCCATGTCCTTGATGGAAATATATAAAATTCCCTTGAAGATATTTTAGTCCTTGTCCTTCTTAAAAAGGATGATCCCATTATGGAAGTGGTCAAAGACTACTTTTATCCCCCCTCTATCTGGTAAATGATACTTCTTATACTAGCCTTCCCCAACAATAGGGAGTGTTGTGTCCCTTTTTTCAAAAATAAGTGAGGTTCCTCTTATTTCTCCCAACCTCTTGGACAAGAATACATGCAACCTCAAAACTAACCTTTAGGGAAACTAGAATCAACTAATGAACATGTTCAACATTCCACCCTCCTGCATCCATGGTATATGACCACGTACTCATCCAAGTATGGGAAGCGAAGGTGGGAATATACAACCATTCATTTTTCCTCCAAGGTGTTGAGCTAGAGTTCTCGCAAGGCCTTGATATATTGTGAGGTCCTCAAATTCTACTCACTAAACCTTCCTCTTATCTTGAAACTCACCTCTCTTCCAAGCAAGAGGGAAGCCCCTCCTCTTAGATCAATAGTTGTTTCCCTTTAATTGACCCTCTCCCGACCTCTTCAACATATCCCCCTTTTGATGGAACATATATCTTTCCTTCTTTCTTTCAAGTGGTTGATCCACTCACTATCCATGGCCCAATTAAACCTTGGGTCTCCCCATCAACCATGCCATTATCCCTTAGATCCATGAGTCTTGGTACATCTATATTGATGGTTCCTCAAACTTTACCTTGAACTTCTATCCTTGATATATTCTAAACAAGCAAAGTAAATGTGTAGCAACAACAATTGGCCCCTTACAATAAAAACTTTCCAAACCTTAGCCAAGGAATGTTAATGTCCTACTCCAAACCTTAGCCAAGGAATGCAGTACTTGTATTGTAAATACACCACATAAAATCTTCGCCACCCAAATATAGTTGTATTGTAAATACATCTTCCCACTTTCCCCTTATAATATGCCAACATTCACTAAGATTAATCCAATTTTTATCTTCACAAAAATGTGGTGTTTCCATTAATTCTTAAGCAACAAATACTTGAAATATAGGTTCAAATAACAATTGGCATAGCTTACTCTCCAATGCACATATGAAGTTGAAATCATAGGTGGAGATTCCTCTTTCAATATTCTTCAAAACCCCATTTGCAACATGTGAATAGGAGGTATTGTTAAACTTTCCTCGAGCCAAAGCTTATCCAATATTAATTTGTACCCTAGAATGCATCTCTTTCTTTGTGTCTAGGATTAGTAAGTGGATGGATTTTGACAATACAAAGTTACTGACCATTTGTTGGGACGTGGGTAATAGCTTAATGTCTTGAATTGTCTGTCATAAACCTTATTTGGTTGACATTTCCAATGTATTTCCACATTACAAGAACTCCACTAGATACTACCTTATGATAGGATATAATAAAAGAGGCTCCCTTTCAAATCATATTAACAACCCCAATCTACATTACTAAGTTGACTAAGAACTAGATGACATTCAACTAACACAACTATTTGAGACTTCCAAGCCCTTATTAGCCTATTTAACTCAATTGATTAGACAAGCAGAAGGAAATTACCTATAGGGAGGAGTTGTGCACCCCCACCACCTTTTGGGAATTAGCAACATAGTAGACCACATTCCCACCTTCAAAAATAGGGGGGAAATCCATGTAGTCATTAAGTGTTTCTATATGTTCTGCTTGCAAACTTGGACCTACATGATGATTGCAGTATTGATTTACAGAAACTGATTTTTGCCTCTTATAGGCCTCAAATTGGAGTAGTTCTCCTAAAGATGTTGTTAGCGTTCTCCCTCCTTGGATCGTTGTCACTGCAAACTCTATCGCACCTTGAATGCTTCCATAAGACACTATAGCATTGAACACAATGCTTCATTTGTTACTACACCACTCATTAGTGGGTGACTCTCCCACACCCATCTTCTCAACTAAGTTATGCATGTCATGTGTTGCAACCCAAAACACTTCCACTAAGGTGTTCCTTGTTGTTGTGTTCTTTCTAGTGACTCACTTGCTACCTACAACTTATCATGTCACAGACCTATCCAACCTATAAATTCACACTCTTCCATCTTTGACTACGATGTATTCTCCGTTAAACTTTATCATCCCTTTTCTCCACCAAGACAATGACACTTTTTTCATTGCAACTTAAGACAAATCACTATGCACCATATGCACAACTTGTTTCACTCTAGTGAGCACCTCACCCATATTGCAATGTAGCTTGTAATGTGTGTGTCTACACCATGTCAAGTTCCTAAGTCACAACTGACTCATCCCATTTGCCTTCACCTTGATCAAGATAGTACACGTGGAAAGTGCATTTATTCTTTATGGGAAAACGAAAATTCTTACATTCTCCCCCACTTATGTTCAATGTTTCCCCAACAACATCCTCGTAAATTCTACATGTCTCTGTCAACTAACTATTATACTACATAGACTCACCATCCATTTTCAACTAAACTCACTTCAAATTCTTCACATTTCCATGCACACTTGTACTTACCTTCAACTCCAATTTCCCATGCCTTAGTACAAATTTGTGTTCATGCCTTCAAACAAGATAGCTAGCTAGTCCAATTCTACATTGAAAACCATGAAAGTACATCATCATGTGTTGTAGAATCAAACACTCCTACTCAGATTTTCTAATGCACTTCTTTGTATGTGATTCTCTCTTTAATAGACTCAAGTGAATGATCTCTCATTTAAAATATGATAAGTCCTACCAACTTACACCAAACTAGGCACTTACTTCCGTGTGGGGTGCTTTGGCTCCACTACCAGCTTCCAAGCTAGTAGTGAGTCATCCTATGCATTTGTTTAGTGATAAAAGGATGGAAAGTGGCCGTCAATGCCACTAGAAACACTAACATTGTAATCCATTCCTTCCTTAAAGTCTACATCATTTTTTCTAGAGCTTCTTAAGTCAAATGAACCATCCAACAAAAGTTTATACCATCTTGTTTCTCTAAATAGACATCCACTACTTTGGATATTGTAGACATAGTGTTATTTAATATGGATTCAAACCTAGTAAAAAAAATTTTGTGTGGGCCTTCATCCACCAAAGGTTACCAAAAACCTACACTTGAGATCTTCTTTGATGTATTAAAACCTCCAACTTCCTCTTTGTAAGGTTTCACTATTGCATGATTGGTTGTTGTAATTATAGTCATGATAGTCTCCTAGTGATTGTATTCTATTTCCCCCTCAACATTGGAATTACGTGAAGTTTTGTGTCATCAAACCTTAAAAAATTGTTAAGGTGAGGGATTGGTGCCACCTATCACATCCTCATAAATTCTTGCACAAAAACAACTTCAAAGTCATCCATGGGTACCACTTTGAAACTAGTAGTTCCACTCTAGTGTCCAAGGTATAAGTTGAGTCCTTTAGCCAAGCCAACCACCCTACTTATGTTAGAGTTTACTGCCTTGAAAAAAGACTGCACCAATTTCAACTGCACATTGAGTTTAATACCCACTACTTCCTACATAAAAATGTGGGTTGCATTATTGTTAACCATCGCCATAACTAACTTATTCTTCAACTTGGATTGAACAAAACTAATATTTTTATAGTTCTACTCTTGGCTTGAGAAAAACTAATATTTGTATAGTTCTACTCTTGTCTTGAAAAAAACTAATATTTGTATAGTTCTACTCTTGGCTTGCCTTAGACTTATTTCCAACTAAAGCACCCAAGATTTGCAACACACCAATTGATGGTTGGATTTCTTACTCCATAGCATTGACCCTCATCTTCAATGGACATTTCTTATAATAATTCTAATTTGCACAAATCCCAAAAACAACCTTACTACTATTTTTTTCTTAGATCCATATGATAAACTTATCATTTCCTTAGTGTTATCACATTAATATGTCCTTAATATGTCCAAAATCAAGAGGGATATCACATTACATTAGGTGGTTGACCACTATTCCGTAGTGTGAAATATAACCATAGTGCATATTGCTTGCATGGATAAGTGAGTCGAATTAAGGTGCACCCACCTAGAGATTCATACCCTTCACTAAGTTGGGAATCCACTGCATGCATGAGTGCCCCTATTAATATTGGTAATTTCTCCCTAGTCTAATTGTGCATCCAAAAATAAAGATATAAAATTTTTATTTAGAACTTTGAATATGGAATTTTTTTTTCATAAATTGGAACTAGGATGAGGATGGAATACTCACTAACAACACGTGCACATGCAACTGAAGGTACAACCAAACAGGTACCTGTCAGATATTTCTTTGTCGAGTGAGGAAAGATTACAAAAAATAGAGGGAAATACGATTGCATCTAGTAGATATGACAAGAAAACAAGGACCATAGTTGAAAAAGTCAGAAGAAAAATTTGTAGACGCATGGAATTTTTTCTTGCCGAAGGAGGATCATGCTCTTATGATGATGAGAGCATATGATACATAGAGGTGCCACTCAGGGATAAGCATCTAGTGAAACAATGACTACCTAGGGAACTACCTCCTATAGATGTTGACTTCATTGTCAACAATAGGACATATCGCATTGCACCATCCTCCTTGCATGGCCTGGGGCTATTTTCCATGGATGAAATAATTGTAAAATACAATACAGTAACTGAATTGATGGACTATGTCGGATTGTGTTACAATTATAATGATTGGATGCGGCTGGTCTAGTACATGCGAAGTATGCAAAGATATGCACTCGCCGTAAATTATATACAACTAGTAAACAAGGATAAAAATAAGGGAGCGACTACGTATATTGATGGAAGGCCTAAAGCTTCCGACAATATCATAGGGTTTATAAACAACACACAACCTGAGACAACAAACAAGCAACCAAATTGCATATATGAGGGACGTGAAGAGATCAGGTAGTCCTGTGCACAATAAAAAAGATAGCTCCCATGGAAGATTTATTAGTGGATTACCATTTGAATCGAATAGAAACATATACTAATAGTGTGTGGGTACTTATGCAACACCTCTTTAAGAAACCTCTACTTATTTCATTATATTTTTTTATTATCTTTAACATTGTTTTAAATATTTCATGGTCCCAATTTTATAATAATGTGGGAGCTTAATCATTGAGGTTGATTTTATTTGGGTGGAAATCGGTTTTTTTGTTATCATTGACAATTTTTTAAATATTTGGGGGTTCTAATTATATTATAATGTGGAAGGATGATCGTGGAAAAGGGCCATCCGTAGAACATGTAAATGATTATCAATTTTCACTTTCATTTTATGTGAATTTTATTATTTGCTTATATAATTTTACTGAAATAACATTGTTTTTGTTGAAATTATATGTAGTCGACAGGCCATGTTGATCATGATTCCTCCAATGAGGAGGGGTTGTATTCATCCCCTGATCCGATGGTATTAATAAAAAAAAATATCATTAAAGAGAACAAGGAACTTGTTATCTTATCAGATCATCCAGATCAAACTCCCGACATCCTAGATAAGATCAATCTCCTTATGTCACAACTTAACACATATAAGGTAATAACCATAATTTAAAGTGTTTTTTTTCTAATGTACTCATATGTTCAATTATGAAACTTTGTTCTTTAACTTTTACATTATCTCATGAAAAAACATTTTCTTTTTTATAAAGAGATTTTTGGAGCATGTTCATCCTGGTGTTGGTAATAGTGGCGCTATAGAGATGCTAAAAAGTCCTGATGCGGGCGGTCATATAGCTACTAGAGTACTCTTTACTTCTCCATATTCCACACCTAATTTAGATAGGAGCCATGAAACGCACCACCAGACATCCACACATCGGTCAGAGTCTAGATATGGTGGCAGAGATGAGGCTACTGATGTGGTTGACATGGTTGCATTTCCTGAAGCTAGATGTGTGACAAGCACGGGGACCCTTCTGTGCACATTTTTGGTTGACGATAATGGACTTTCATTAAAACAATAAAGACTCCTATGTAGTTTTAATTCATATTTTAATCGTTTAATGTTGTCCATCTCATACACAAATCATCTATATTATTAATTTTAAATTAATGATCATAAATTTTTGTGTGTAGGAAACGACCATTTTTATAGGTAACTAGAGAGAAAGGCCTTGTTGATTTTTGGGGAAACCTTACGCATGAGGTGGAATTTCTAGAATTCTAGCTTCAAAAAGGAACTTATGGATTATCTTGAAGGCGTCTTTGGAGTAGACACGTTCAATAAAAAAGCCATCACTTCTGCAGTGAGCAAATATTTAAAATATACGCAAGATGTTTATAGATGAAGCTTGGCAGGAAATCCTAGATATGAGCGCCCTCCCTCAATTCCATAGAGGGAGTGGAAGGTGATCATTGATGATGCAAAAGAGAAGATTTTGAAAAAATCAGGAGAAAAAATAACTGGTACACCAAGGTAAACTACGATATTTTGATTTCAATACCAGCTTTAATTTTCTTTAGATCTAAATAAAAGTGTGGTTATATATAACATACTTGAAAATTTTGATGATAGGTTGCCTGACACTTCGAAGGCAACCAAAGAAAGGGTTTCCAAACATGGAAAACACAAGCTAGGCCAAGGCGGCTAATCGAGGTTACAGTCATGAATCGTAAGTACCCAAACATCTTATGAATATTATTTGTATCGCCTTACAACTTTCAGGTAATTGCAGCCAAAAACATTAAAAAACCATACCTTTATGCAATGCAGGGCGACAACTTTGGAACTAAAACCATGAAGTAACACCTACAACTTGGTTACAAGTACAATTATAAATCCATGGTTGATCATAGGAAAAGCATGGGCCAGACCCCAAGATCCAGTTTGCGGGATAAGGTAAATAAAATTCAGTCCACATTAACCTTTCATTACTTATAAAATACGTAAATGTTTGATATCATCCATAATTTAATGTCTTACTTTGTTTTAATTAGGGGAGAAACACTATGAACGGAACCATTAGTAATGGACAACAGAGCGTTGATAGAGAAACGTAGCTAGAAGATCATGGTGCTCCCCAGCAGCCCCATCCAGTGGGGTGCAACCCCAAGATGTTCCTGTGACTGAGGCCCACAACGGTAAAATGGTTGTATATTAATCATATACTTAATAATTTTGTACTTATAAATTTTGATGTTTCAATGGAAGAGAATGTCATAGTTGATCCTCCTCGACTTGAAGATCAGGTGAACAGGCTGACAACCATTCCAACGATACCGACCAGAGGACCAGGTAAATAATTACATTGCAAAGTTTTTTTTTAATATTAATGAATTACTTCAATGATATTTAAAAATTGGCCATATAAATTTAATATTTTTTGTTTTTGTAGGTGATGGCCCCTCACAGCATCCACACCATGGGTATGAGACCAGACATACTCGGCATGAAAGGACTGAAACAACATCAACTGTTGAAGAGCACCCAATAAACGAAGACATGGAGATGGATGAATTACTTAAGACCTAGAAAACACAAAACAAGACTAAAATAAATTGATGATGTGTAATAATTTTATAAGACAGTTAGATGTACATTATATAGCTGAACATGTAATGATTCATATAATGCATTGACATTATGGGTACTTTTTCATCTGATAATATACACAAGGATATTTCTATGGATTGTATATATCTGTGCATGTAATTTTGTTATACACTTAATGATAATTTTAGATTCTCTTAGACTTGGTATATATTGATTCAATACTCCTTGGTTCTATTGGTTCTGTTGGTTGTGGAGCCCGATTATCTTCCAGATTCAGAGGTATTTGTTTCAGCCGTGTTTATACCCCATGAAGACTTTACACCCCAAAAGAATGTACACTCTTCCACGCGGGGGGAGTGCAAAGGGGGTTACCCCCTTTGTGGGGTCTGGGGGGCTCATCCCCCTGGCTGGGGGGTCCGGGGGAAAGCGCCCCCCCCAGGGGGGGTTCGGGGGCAGCGTCCCTCGAAGGAAAAATTTCCTTGTAAATGTATATTGTAATTTCATTGTAAATGTGGACCGTTCATTATAAAGTCGCAGATCTAACAGTAGAAATTATGTTAGGGGTTTTTTCCCTAGAAGGCAACCCTCTTTTATGAGGGAAATGTATTGTGGCTAGGTATGATAGAAAATATTGTATTCTGAGATAGGATAATGTGAGATAAAGAAGAGGAAGTTACAACGGGTTTGTTGTAGGTTGTATCCCTTCATTTGCTGGATAATAATAAAGGAAGGACCTGACAATTTCTTTGGTGGACGTAGCCCACACTGGGTGAACCAAGTATATATGTGTCTCTATTTTATTGTGTATATTCTTTGTTTTATTTTATTGCTCCGCGATCTTGTTTTTCTAACTGGTTCTATTGGCCTTGACATACAATTTCTGCATCAATTTGTGGCTCCATGGATATCATCCTAACGATTTGAAGGCATTGGTAAACACAAAATTTAAGAGATTGAATTGTTCAAGTTTGGATTTAAATTTTACATGCTTGTTTGTTTGTGGGTTTCAAGAGTTCCAAACTTGTATCTCTTTGTCTTTTAAGAATGGTAATCTCTTTGTATTTTAATATATAATGTGAGAATCCAAGCAAGACTTGGTGCCTTGTGCTTGGGCTATGGAGTCTAGGCAACAAATAGAACTTAAATATGCAATATGAAACTTCCAAAATATATGCAACTTTGAAAGTCTTGTGGCATGTGACATGTGGAAAGAATATTTTCCAAGCAATGTGCAAACTTTAAACTTGGTGCAACATGCAATTTTGTTTTTTGGGGAAGATGCAATAAGAAGTTTTTGGAAGCTATAAAAAGAACTTAAAAAATATTACAACTTGTGACATGCATTTTTCAAAATATTGTGACATGCGACATCCATCTTTGAAAATGTTGTGACATGTGATATGGAACATGAAAAAAGCATATATTCCATGCATGTGAACTTTGAACTTGGTCTGACTTGTTAACTTTGAACTTGGTCTGACATGTGACATGCAAAACTTGAACTTGGTGTGACGTGTGATATGTGAACTTTGAACTTTGTGTGACATGCAACATGCATCTTTTTGCAACTTGTGAAACACATATTTTAGTATTTTCACCATAACTTTTGAACCCAAAATTTGTTTTGTGTCATATTTGTACCATTGTAAAGGTCTTGTTAAGATATGAAACTTCATTGTTACAATGTGCATCATCTCAATCTTCATGTCTACAATATGTGGAGGGTTATTCAAGGTTTCAATACTTTCTTCGTATTTTCCTACTTTAATCCTCTCATGGTCATGTTAATCCATATAGAGGTTCATGATATAAACACTCATTGTTCTATTAATGTTGACATAAATTCCAATCTTCACTTTGTTTATTAAAGGGCACAATTTTGGCAACAATTTAATGTTTTTAGTTCCATGAAATTTCTTTTGTTTCTTCACAACATTAAGGATTAAACATGAGGGGTTGGAAATGGCGATGTCAAACATTTTATAATATTTTTTCATAGCATTACCCTTCTTTTCATTGTGTCTCACATGACAAAGAAACAAAATCACATTGCAATTGCCAATTTATATGTGGAGGGTTATTCAAGGTATCAAGACTTTCTTCATATTTTCCTACTTTAATCCTCTCATGGTCATGTTAATCCATATAGAGGTTCATGATATAAACACTCATTGTTATAATGTTGACATAAATTCCAATTTTCACTTTGTCTATTAGAGGGCACAATTTTGGCAACAATTTAATGTTTTTAGTTCCATGAAATTTCTTTTGTTTCTTCAACAACATTAAGGATTAAGCATGAGGGGTTGGAAATGGCGATGTCAAGCATTTTATAATATTTTTTCATAGGATTACCCTTCTTTTCATTGTGTCTCACATGACAAAGAAACAAAATCACATTGCCATTGTCAATTTATAAGAACATACTGGTCACAACAGTAACAAAGAATTGCCTTATCATTGTATTTTTGGAAATTGACATCATCCAAGGGATATATATATATATATATATATATATATATATATATATATATATATATATATATATATATATATATATATATATATATATATATATATATATT
>ML777563.1:1095726-1164995 GCA_009831015.1 Picea engelmannii | reverse complement strand
TATATATATATATATATATATAGTTTGTTAGTTTGTCCGTGACTTGTGGGACTAACCTATGGCTGAGAAAGCACAACTCAGGGGCATATAAGCCGTCAAAATCACCCGGGGATCGCACCCGGCCTGAGCCACACCAACCCTTAACATGGCTGGATTTTTTGTCCTCGCAGGTTTCAAACTGGTGACTTTAACATCACGGAGTGCCTTAACAACACACTCCATCACTGACTTTCCTACACCTCGGGGACCAGGGATATTATTTTTACTTAAATATATAATGATATATTTATTTTGGATAATTTTCATAGGCATTGATAATATCTAGGGATTTTTGACTATTGGCATTTCAAGGGAGTTTTCATCATCTAATTCAGGGTATTCGATTATCTATTTTGAAATTTTATCTCCCTTATTACCCCACCACATTTTGAAATCATTTTATGATTCATACCAATGTTTTATTCCATTTTATACAAGTTATTATACCACATCAATGGCTTTACTTGAAATATCTACACAAACGATTTTATGATTATATCTTTGTGTTCAGCCTTCATACCCTCCATTAGTGTATGGAATTTTTTCACATGTTCAAATATATATGTAACAATTTGATCTCTAAATATTAAGTTGAGGTTCATCCATATACATATAGATAGACATGAAATTGGGTACTTTGGAATTCTAGTGAAATACAAAGGACCAAAATCTTTAAGGGCTCCTTCTTTATTATAATTTTATTTTCTCAAAACCTAGTGTTGCATTTTTATTTAGGTCATCATCATATTTTTCTTATACTTTCCTATGTTAACCTATTATTTCAACCTCCTTTGTTGGTTCCTCATGGACAAATTTCATAATTTTGTCATTGATGAGAGAAACCAATGTTATGGCCCCGATTACTTGCCACTCATGTTATTCAATATCATACTTGATTCACATAACCTCATTAATCATAGATGAAAGATAATTTCCTTTCACTTTGATTTAGCACCAATAATTTGATTATCATCGAACCGATGGTTAGTTTTAGATGCAATATATCCTTAATTTTGTACTATAGTTGAAGACAAAGAGAGATCAATGTTATCATGAAGTTCTAGAGCATCACATGCCATACCATTTTTATCTTGAAACATGCCATGAACATGTTCACATTCTCCATTTTATATTTCAATATTTGGATCATTAGTATCCCATTCATTACTGTAAATTCCCAAGGTTTTTCCACACATCTTACAAACCACTACTAAAATAGAGGGAACCCAACACCATCAATGAAGAAAACAAAATAAATGACAATGAGAGAGTTTTGACCATATGTCAACTAATTTGTCCCTTTAAAAAAACTTCATTGATGTGCAAGGGAGCAATGTGTCTATGAGAAATTACCAAACATCTATCCCCCACATATATTCAATAAGGTGTGTGGGATAAACACACCCTCAAAACAAAAAAAATTTCACAAGAAGCGACCTAAAACCCTAGTATCATGCTTAGAGCTTAATGTAAAGGATTTGAGCCAACACCTTAGGCCTATGAACCAATACCAAGATAAAGGGAACCCAACACCATTTATGATGTCAAAAAAATAAACTACAATGAGAGAATTGTGATATCATGTCACCTTAGCTACAATAAGTAATAAAATAGTGCAACTTTTGTGGATAATAAAAGAGAGCATGAGATTTCATCATCTTCTCCAACTAATGCCATGCCTCCACTTGGAAATTCTAGGCATTTCCATACAAAAAGAGGCGAACCAAGTAGCAAAAAAAACCACCATGAATATAGTGCAAAACTTGTAACTAAACCTTCAATGGAAATATTAGGAAAGGATCCCATTATCACAAAAATTATTATAGTTTGTGAAGCTCGAAGATATGAATTATATGTGTTTAGGATGACGTCTCATACCCATAACACAATGTTAAAAGTCATCTCCAAGAAAAATATCAAATTATGATGTTTTTCTTCATAATCATGGTAGTAAATGTCATATAGAGGATCCTCATATAACTGTCCATTGACAATGATTTGACAAAGAATACCCTTATTAGGGTTCTATCCAATTCTATTATTTGAATCCTTAAATATTATGCCCACCACCTCCATCAATATCTCTTTTGTGTTGCACAAACTATAGTAGTCAAGATCTTGATCCTCCTAGACTAGAGAAAATTTATCCATAACATTCAAAGGGATGTGCTCCATAATTGGAGTTACCATGTGATACCTTGAAATGCCTTGCGTACCATTTCTTTCTCTCACCCTCAATACAAGCAACTATAAACTAATGATTCAAAGAAATACAACTTCCCAACACCATGCTATACAAGATCTATTGAATCCAGGGAATCAAAATATTTTCCTGGTAACAATGCCAATCATCAGCTCCCAAAATTGCACTTTGAAATATGAAGTCCCACATAACAATCAAGGCAAGCTCGATTCTACTCAAGAGTTCTCACTACCACCAAATTTTCTCAAACCACATACTACTAATATTCCAAAGGGATCCGCAAGGGTAACATTGTTTCCTCCTACATCCCACACTAAGACCACACACTATTAATATGCCAACGAGATCTTAGCAAGTGGATCCATTTCCCTCACTAGTTCCTCCATCATTTCTACATATTGCATATGAGACATAGCATGTTAGTATCTCATATTCATTAAATTTTGTATAGAACACTGGTTGTTCTTTTAATTAAACTCCAATCCAACTTATATTCCATTAATTTAACATAAATGAGATGTCACACAATGACATAATGTGTACTCTAGAAACCCAAATGGGAAAAACAAATTTCAATGGTTACTCAATTCTCATTTTGAGAATCTTTGGTTACAATGTGACTCATGGATCTTTGTGCATACTTTCCTCTTTGGCCAAAATACCCTTTGAGAGTCATGTCACAAGGACGAATAGGAGATCTTGGGGGTAATGGGAAGGCCAAGAGCCTGATGTTTTAGTTCCCATTCCTCTCTCTCTTTTTTGCTCCTATTTTCATTTTTCTATTTTATTTTGTTTTACTTTTCTTTCTTTGTCTCATTTAATTTATAAAATTTGCATTGTCCTTTATTATATAGCCCTCATTAATTTTTAAATTACACTTGTAGGTATTGATTCTTACAATCATTCTCGTGTTCAGATCCATTTTAAATCAGGCCTCCCCATTGAGAGCCTTTTTGGTCTCCAAAATATTAGAGGACTGATATAGAACAATGTGCCATCTTTCTGTTTCTCTTGAACGTGGATCTAACTATGAATGTTGGATTTCATTACTGGATCAAGTTCTTGCTATGGATTTATCTCTAGTTCCTAGCTTTCTTTTTCTTTCATTACAAAAGTATCCTCATTGACTCTAAGCTTTAAGCAATATTAAGATCCAACTCTTCACTCAGAATTCATTCCCATATTTAGAGTGCAAGTCTCTTGCATTTTCAGACTTGGATACAATCTATCTTGGAAGTTAACGAATCCAAGTAGAATTATGGTTTTATTGTTCAGTGTGAATCCAACAAGCTATGCTATCATGTAGCAATTCCACAAGAGCATGTGTGAATGACCTCCTTCTACTAGGACCAATTTGTTCCTAGCATGGAAACAATTTTCTTATGTTTCACATGCTTACCAACACTCTATCCATGCAACAACTTTACTTGGATGACCTCCTTAGTGTGCAATCATAGCACCTTGTTTCACCCAAAATAGTTGACAAATCCTACACATGTATAATTGTAGGTGACATTCATCAATAGGATATAGTCTTGAGGATGAGGGTGTTATCACCTTAAAATTTCTCACTTGCACCATCTTTAGTAGTTACACATGAATACATCACAATTGGCATGCATAACCCTCATTTGAAGCCCCTTTCCATCATCACATGACCTCAAACTTGTTGGAATTGACCTAGTTAAACCTTTAAACTGACCAAAAGAGGTTATCATAGATATTTGCCCCATTATGTGCATGCATATAGTGTAGATATACCACCCAAAATTTGTTCTTCCCTTTAAAATCACTAATTTTGTTTATTTATGACCCCCATCAATGCACTCCAATTTTTATAATGGGATGTTAATTATATGTGAAACCATGTTAAACCCTAATTTCTATTTTTAAATTTGATCTAGTAATCTTTAAACATTGTAAAGAAGTTCATGTCAATGCATTTATCCACTACACAATTATAATTGATTCCCTACCTGTCATTGACAAGAGTATTGAGTTCTAGAAAAGGCTTGCTTTTTCTTTGTGTGCAACTGTTGATTCATAATCTGGATAGTTAAATAGAATATCGTGTATTGGTTCTATATGTGCCCTGCTAGATATAAATTTAAATTTTGCATTTATTGTGGAAAATATCATTTTATTAATTATATACAACTGTCAGTGTCCTTGAATTGTAATGGAACCCACCCAGAGAAGGAAACATGGGCTAGACATCTTACAGAAAACAACACAAAATGTGGGAAACTCCAAGAAATGGGGAAGTCTTAGGAAACAGGAAAGGAAAATAACATCAGAAAATAATATATTTGACTTTTCAGACTATTATTTCATCATTCATCCACTTTAGTACACAAGTTGCGTAAAATTCAAATGCCTAGATGATAGACTTGTCATTGTTGTCTTTCATATCAGATTTGAAATATCAAATCGTTGTTCAGATTCATATCAAAACATAGGTTAAAAAATCTAAAAGGTGAAAATAGAGAAGGAAGTTGTGCACTAGTATCATAAGTACAAAAAACTGACTAATGACACCATTGTAAATTAGAGAGCATTTCCTTCCTTGTGATTAAAAACACCACTATTTTTAAATGCTTGGTTGTTAATTGTTTTCACTGTATATAGTTTTTTATATGGTTTAGTATTTCTTAGGGTATATTGTAGTTCAATATTGTACTTGTGTTTTATTCCTGAATTTTTATTAATGAATGTTATAGATGTTTGGGAATTTGTTTTGCTAAAAAATCCTTTTATAATTGGCTCAAAAATCAAATTTTATTTTTTTTGCTCAAAAATCATTTTTTTAAAAATAAATATATGTCGTCGCAATAGCGACAACCTCAAAAAATTTTGCAACGAAATTTATATACAAATTACAAAAAATTGTATAGAAATTCCGTCGCAAGATATCTTATTCTCGTCGCTCTTGTGATGATCCCTTCGATAGTTGATTCGTTGCACAATTTCTTCCGCTTGTCAATCTTGTGACAATCTCCCTATATTATCGTGTGTGCGATGATCTCCCTATATTGTCGCTCTTGTGACAATTTCTCTAACCTGTCGCTCATGGGACGATATCTCTACCTTGTCTCTTTTGCAATGATTTTCATCATTAGTCTCTCTTGCGACAATTTACCTCCTTTGTTTCTCTTTTGACGATTTCCCTACTTATTCATTCTAGCGACGGTATTTATTCTTTGTCACTTTTGTGACAACTCCCTAGTGTCATCGCTCTTGCGACGTTGTGTCAGGTTCATTGCACGTGCCACATCACATGAAGTGACGTTTGGGAGACCCAAGATTTGTCGCAATATCCACGACATAACATCGAAATAGCCGTCGCAAAATGACCTAAATTTTCTAGTGAATCTCCCCACCTTTCTCCCTTTTCTTCTATCTAACTCCCATTCCCTCTCTCTCTCTCTACCCCCCCTCTCTGTCTCCATCTCCCTCACTCTCACACACTCTATTTGTCTTCTCCTCTCCCCCTCTCACACTCTCTTTCTTCCTCTCTCTCCACCCCCCCCTCTCTACATCACAATGAAATAAATGGCCTTGAACTAGACATGTCAAGACCTATACCTAGACCTAGACATGGAAATACCTAGATGATAACGTAGACCATGACATAGACCTATACGATGACCATGAGTACATAGACCATGAAATGGACCTAGAGCTAGAACTATACCATGAACTAGACCATGACATAGAACTAGAGCTAGACTTAGACCATGACCTAGACCTATACCATGACCATGACCTAAACCATGACCTAGAGCTTGAACTAGACCATGACCTAGACCCCCCTAGTTCCATATAAGCCTAGACATAACCTATACTCGACCCTTAACCCCCTCCACACTCGAGCCCTAAGTGCATTATGCATATACCTCTTGTTAAAGGCCTCACAACCTTTTCACCCACATCTTGGTTCTCTAACCATTGATCTATGCTTCAAAACACTTTCAATCCTAAGCCATTAGGTTCGATTTGTCCCCAAACCCCTATACATATTTATTCATAAATATGTTTGGTCTACAATAAGTGTTATATTCATTGCATTAAGAATTCAAACTCTATATTGTGACTTGAAAGCATTGAGGTCATGCACTCATCATTTCCCAACAGGAACGTGTGCATGTACTTTAGTGCGCACGGATTATAGGAACGTGTACATTCCTACTGGGAAGTTTTATGTGCCAAGTGTTATTTTTTCATGGAATTTAGGTTAAGCATGAAGTTCATTTCATTTTAACAATTAGACATAACCATAAATGCTGCAACAACCAAGATCACATGAAG
Source organism: Picea engelmannii (assembly GCA_009831015.1). Lineage (NCBI taxonomy): Eukaryota > Viridiplantae > Streptophyta > Pinopsida > Pinales > Pinaceae > Picea > Picea engelmannii. Next base: position 1,158,445 of record ML777563.1, on the reverse strand, counting down.
AAGCACCATGCACAAGAACACAAGATATATCCTGGGAAACCCTTCTCAAACAAGGGAGAGAAACCCAGCCAAATCCTTTGCTATACTTTTCAAGAGAAAGACCTTTTCACCACAAAGAATATCCTAGCACACAAGAGGGTGCACAAAACCTAGAAACCCTAGCACCCAAGAGAGGTGCGCAACTTTGACCAAGAAATGTTCTTATATTAGACTTCATCTTGCGAGTGTGTGTCTACAAATGAAAGATTTCATCTTACTTATATTAGACTTTGTCCTGTTAACTAAAGTATCTATTGGCACAATAGGGCCGACCTCACTTAGACATTTTCATTTATTTATTATTATAATAATTAATATTAATATTAATTATATTTTGCAGTTTATCTTTACACACAATAAGATAGGGCCGACCTGTAACCTTTACACAATAAATAGGGTTACAGGTAGGTTTGACTCTTGAACAATATATAGAAAAGGATATGATACAGCCTCTAGTGCTCATCAACTAGGGGCCACATCCATAGGGATGTAATAGACCTGAGTCACTGCATTACATAGATGAGCTAGGTCCTCACACGTGCACTTATGATCAACCATAGTCATGTATGCTCTACAGATCTGCTTTCCTACTGCTAATGATAGGAGGATCACCTGGAGTCTTCACATCAACTCTGTTGTTGTTCAAAGGAGGCCATCACATCATATTTGTTATTATTATCATCATGATGTGCCCAACGCTTTTCAAGATTTCTCTAACTCAACAGATTTCTCTTACATCGGTTAATCATCTGGAGTTATTCTCTCTCATGTCATGGAGGAGGCCATATACATTCCTATCCTTTGTCTCAGGCTAGAACCATGAACCCTTTATTAGGGTCTTTCTCGCAGGTTTGTAAGCTGAGAGTAAGACTTCACATTGCTTCTATATTCCACATCTCACAAGTTGTAGGTTGGAGGATGTCTCCTATAGCTACAAAACATTATCACTCCCTCTCAGCTAGGGAGGCACTCTCCATCAAGCCAAGTCTCATACAAATGTACTCTGAGTTTTGTTTTTGGCTAAGTTAATCCATACTCCCTCTTAATCTAGGAAGGAGTTGTTCACCAAGTAAATGTTTGTAGTCTGCTTAGGTGTAGGAAGGTACTGCAAGCATACCATCTTTATTCTGTATCATATCTCTGATATGAAGGTATTTCATCTCGTCATGTTTTGAACCATCATGAAACACTGGAATCACATGGATCTTAGTTGTCATCATAGGATCCATCTCATGATCAAGTAAATCTGTTGAAAGTTTGTGAAGCCACATTTCTTCGCATATAATCTGTCTCTGGTGCATTCAAGGGCACATAGTTTTGTTTCCTGCTGTGTCAGGAAACCCTCAAAGACCTCAAGGTAGAACATCAACCAGATGTGATCTTCCGGTCCACTGTACTTTCTTCTCAATATGAATCAGTATATTCTGCAAACTCAAGTTCACACTAAAGGCATAACTCAGATCATATCCAACTATGTCTTAATACATGTTTTGTTGTTTTTCTAGTGAGTCTTGTCTCGGTTGACTCATCACATTCACTACATGGCATGAATATGGTCTGGTGTTAATTGGATACATCGGTGATCCAATCAACTGTGGATTAGTCTCATCTGAATCATCATCAATCTTCTTCTTTAAATTCATCATGGTGGATTTGCATTTTGTTATACTTATTTTATATTTTTACTGTATATTTTTCAAAAAAAAATTCATCGGTCCTCTGTCATACTTCTTGTCCCAAGAAGTAGTGTGTCATACTCATATCTTTTATGAAAGTCAGAAGTCACTATTTTCTTATTTTCAACAACAAGGCTTTCTGAATAAGTCATCAGGATCAGGTTTTAGTCATCAACACTGTATAGGTTTTGATCAGTAACATTCTTTGGTGAAATCCAAACTCATCAAGAACCTATCTATCTGATATAGATACCAACTCATGGATGGCGGTATTGATGGAAGTGAATTGGTTCATTGGGTCAAGTGTCTTATCATGGAAAATTCCATCTATTTATGAGAAACCTCTGTCTATGGATCTTGTTTTTTATTTCTTGATACATCCATAAGCTACATGCTAGATCTTATAGATCCACTTGGAAGTTATGACAAACTTTCCTTTCTAGTCCCTGAATAATATTTTATGCATCATTCTTTTAGGACATACTGGTATCCTTCTGTTATGGCATCTTGCCATACTGGTTCTCTTGTTTCTTTTCTAAGACATGTAGTCTTATCATCAATGAAGTGTCTCATGATTGGAGGATAGCTTTGAGAAACTCTTTTTTTTTTTCTATCTAGGAAGGTGCCTTGAGAGGCTTGTATGCTTTTCTGTATCTTGCATTGTGAATCTAGATAGGAATTTTATGCCTTGTTGTAATATCACTGATTGTATTAATTTGAGCAACTGGATCAATTGGAATAATTTCTTTCTCCCTCTAAGCTTCTCAAGGGGGAGAAAGGTATAGTCTTATTGTCAACCTTCATATGAGATTTTGAAGGATCATATTTTCTTTAGAGGAAACATTTTTGCTTGTCTTGGTTTGTTTTTGATTAGAGATGTTTATCTGAAATGTCTTTTGAAGATTCAATGTATCCTTCTTTCACTGATAATGCTTTCTTTTTTGTTCTTTACACAAGGAACAAGGTCTTGGACTCCCGTACCAGGGATAATGGTCCAAGTTTTGAAATCTCTTTTGTAAGAAGAAAAAATGCAATTTGCTATAAGATATAGAATTTAAGGACTTTACCTATTTGTGGTAGCGTTTCTTCTTTAGAGGAAATACTTCTCGTTTCTTCTTTCTTCATTTACTTGAGGTGGATTAGGATCAACATCAGCAGTGGTGGCATGTTGTTTTTCCTTCTTTCTGGTTGGACAATATTTAGTGACATGTCCATATTTGTCACATCTGTAGCATTGAGCTTTTGAGAGGCCCCTTCTTTGATATGGAGGCTTCTCTTCTTTAGAAATTTGTTTGAAGTTTCTTTTCAATATTCCTCCCTTTCTGGTATGGAATGCAAGAGCATGATTTTCTTCCGAGTTATCTTCCACTCCTCTATTTTTGAGTCTTAGTTCTTCTTGAGTACAATCTATCCATAGTCATTCAAATGTTGGTAGAGTTTCTCTTCCACTGACACTCTGGAGGAAGGGCTCCCATGATTTTGGAAGATTTTGAAGAGTAGTTAGGACAAGTTCCGTGTTAGAGATGTTTTCTCCAATTGTTTCTAGTTGTTCTTTAATTTATTAAAGATTCATGAAGAAGAGTGCACTTGTGTCATATTTCGTCATCTTAGTGATTTGAAGTTGACTTCTCAAGGCAAGGGCTCTGAGAGTGTTGTCACTTTCAAACATTCCTTTTAGCATTTTGTACATATCGTAAGTAGTCTTCAAGTTTTCAATCTGGGGTAAGATATGGTCTCTTACAGAGTATATGATTATCTTCCTTGATCCGACGTCATATTATTTTCTTAATTTATTCTCTAATTCAGTTGTTGTTTCTAGTAGAATTTTCGTGGTTGCATCTAGGATATATTCTTCTTCAAGAGTGACTAAAATCTTTGATTTCCAAGGGTTGAAGTTGTTTGCTCCATCAAGCCCATCTTCCATAAGAGTTATGTTCTTCATCTTTTCTTGAGTCTTAGTAGTCTGGATTCAATTGGACTTATGACTACCAATAGTCAATTTAATAGTGTCACAAATATGCTTGTTGATTTAGAACAAAGTTTCTTCATAAAACCATAGATATTTCTGCAGGAAGTTTTGGCACCCTAGAAACCCTAGGGCCAAAAATCAAAACTTCTCAGATTTGAGTTCTGAGAGCTTCTAGAGATGCGATGGAAGAGGACATACTTTTCTATGCTGGAATTAGCCTCAGCGTCTAAGTTTCAGGGGCTGGAACACTTCAGGAAGAAGGGTCGTAAGGAATTTTCTAGAACCCTGGGAAGGCAATACAGTTTTGCAGAAGAGGAGGTTTTGCTGATAAGGGATGAGATTTGGTGGATGCTTTGTGCAATGGGTTATTTCATGACCTATGCTCTAATACCATGTTAGTTTTTCATGGAATTTAGGTTAATCGTGAAGTTCATTTCATTTTAACAATTAACCATAACCATAAATGTTGTAGCAACCAAGATCACATGAAGAAGAACCATGCACAAGAACACAAGATATATCTTGGGAATTCCTTCTCAAACAAGGGAGAAAAACCTAGGCAGATCCTTTGATATAATTTTCAAGAGAAAGACCTTTTCACCACCAAGAAGATCCTAGCACACAAGAGGGTGCACAAAACCTAGAAACCCTAGTGCCCCAGAGAGGTGCGCAACTTTGACCAAGAAATGTTCTTTCTAAAATTTCCAAAAACTTGCAAGTGAGTGTGTGTCTACAAATGAAAGATTTCATCTTACTTATATTAGAATTTGTCCTGTTAACTAAAGTGTCTATTGGAACAATAGGGCCGACCTCACTTAGACATATTTATTTATTATAATAATTAATATTAATTATCTTTTGTAGTTTATCTTTAGACATAATAAGATAGAGCCGACCTGTACCCTTTACACAATAACTAGGGTTACAGGTAGGTCTGAATCTTGAACAATATATAGCAAAGGATTTGATACACCCTCTAGTGCTCATCCACTAGGGGCCACATCCATAGGGATGTCATAGACCTGAGTCACTGCATTACAAAGATGAGCTAGGTCCTCACATGTGCACTTATGCTAAGCCATAGTCACGTCTTCTCTACAGATCTGCTTTCTTGTTGCTATCGACAGGACAATCATCTAGAGTCTTGACATCAACTTTGTTGTTGTTCATAGGAGGCCATCACTTCATCTTTTTTCTTATTCTCATGATTATGTGCCCAAAGCTTTTCAGGATTTCTCTAACTCAATAGATCGCTCTTACATCGGTTAATCATCTGGACTTCTTCTCTCTCACGTCATGGAGGAGGCCATATACATTCCTAACCTTTGTCTCGGGCTGGAACCACGAACCCTTTATTAGGGGATTTCTCTCAGGTTTGTAAGCTGAGAGTAAGACTTCACATTGTTGCTATATTCCACATCTCACAGATTGTAGGATGGAGGATGTCTCCTATAGCTTCAAAACATTAACACCAAGCATAATCCTCAACCTCATTATCTCAAAAACTAGAACACACCCGATATTTGCATTCAAAAATAACAAGATCAAACATGTTTTTGTTCTTTTTGTCTTTTTGTTTAATTCATGGACAATTTTTTGCTATTGCAAGACAATTGTGGGAAGAATTAGAATAAAAATTTGTCCAGGTAGAATTGGAATTGTTGGTTGTGTCTTCTTGTGTAATATCAAGAAATTGTTTTCCAATTGGAATTGTTAGTCGTGTCTTCTTGTGTAATAGAAAGGCACATTTTTCCAATTGGAATTATTAGTTGTGTCTTCTTGTGTAATACCAAGACAGGTTTTTCCAATTGGAATTTTTAGTTGTGTCTTCTTGTGTAATACCAAGACAATTTTTTCCAATTAGAATTGGAATTGGAATTGTTAGTTGTGTCTTCTTGAGTAATACCAAGACAAATTTATCCAATTGGAATTAGAATTGTTAGTTGTGTCTTCTTGTGTAATACCAAGACAAATTTGTCTAATTGGAATTGTAATTGTTAGTTGTGTATTATTTTGTAATACCAAGAAAAAATTGTCCAATTGGAATTAGAATTGTTAGTTGTGTATGCTTGTGTAATACCAAGACAAATTTGTGGTGGGGTTCTCGGAAGACAATTTTTCTCTTTAAACATGGGGAACTGATGGAATTGAGATAGAAAGTCCTCGAGGAAAGAAATACCCATTGAAAAGGTAGAAGAAGAAAGAGAAAATACAAAGTTACGTATGTCAAAGTGAAGGCTTTCAGAAGAGGGAAATCCAATTTCTAGCGGAATAAATGTCGTTGTTGTTTCTCCTCCATCACCACAAGCAAAGCAAATGAGTTCATTAAAGACCAATCCAATCATTATCTCATCAAGACAAGTTGTTTTGGATGCCCGGATGATGGAAGATTTTCTTGGAGCTAATTATACAATGGATGAAATTAGAGAGGAAACTCATGCACAACATTATGGTGAAGAAGTTCCTATGGTGCAACCTCTTATTGGATAGTCAGATATTCCAGAAATTAGTCATGGGAATGTCCACTCTCCTTCCATAATTGATTTGCCAATTATTAAAGGGGAAAGAACTACAACATTGTTAACTCCACAATAGGGAGGTCACGAGTGCCATAATAGTGGTTCATCGTCCCTACCTATATTGAAAAGTTTGCGATGAAGAACTCCTAAATGCATTTAGGTGGATGAAAGTGGTCTAAAATCACTTGAAGGTAAGTTACCTAACCCTACTATTTGTTATCATTCTTATAAAATCATTAAATAATATTTTGAACCAAAATTCGATGCTGCTAAATGCCAATTATTTTAAGCTTTGTTAAAACCTAGAAGTTTGATTGCTATTAGGATAATTTTAGGAATTAAAAAACAGTCAAAAGTTTAGAAACAAGTCATCATATTTTCAAAAAACTTGTGAATGTGTTGGACATGCAGTTCGAAGAACTAAGAATGAGGGGGCACACAAAATCAGTTAAACATGCAAAATCATGTAGACGCGTAAAACGTGAAAAATCAAGTAGACACACAAAAGAAGGAAGGACAAAAATTGAGAATGTAAAAGAAACATGCAGGCGCAAAGATAGGAAAAACACACATGAACAATGAGTTGTAATCATGAGTTTTCATAGGGTTTTGGACCCTAAATTCCATGTATAAATATGTAAGGTTGGGTAGAGTAGGTTGCTAAATTTATGTTGAAATCATGTTGAAGGCCGAAAGTTGTTCACGAAGAGATTGAGAAAATAGACTGAAAATGAGAGAGGGTCTATGTCTGAAGGTTTAGGGAAAGTTTTACAGAGAGAGGCTTGCACTGTAGAGTGACTAGGAAATATGGAGAGACATGTTATAATGTATCTATTGTAATGTATCTATTGTAAGCACAGTGCGCAAGCCTGAGATGAATTGCACAAAGAATAATAAAGAAGCCAATTGTTGTGGACGTAGCCCAAATTTGGGTGAACCACATTAATTACTGTGTCTAAATTTCTTCTTACGTGATTGACCATGAATGTTCTATTTTTGCATAACTAAATCTAGATCTCTGTAGTATATTATTATTATAGTGAATAATTTATGTTGTAATATGTGTCACAATGATGTTGTATACTTAAAGTTTACTAATTAATCAAGGGGAAGAGATACAAAATATAGCACATGGGGTAGATAAGTAAGAATGAACATGATGATAGCCTCCCATCCCCTCATCCGTGCAGAAATTTGGTTCCTGTAGCCCCAATAAATTCCTCAGGTGAGACTTCACTTGCATGCAGGTGACGCGGAAAGGGATGGTGTCTACATGTTTTTTTGGTTAGGTAAATTGAACCTAGGGTATTACAACCACGCACCAACAAATGGTTCCATTGTCGGGATCCATAATCTGTGATTGAGGGAATGTTTTGGAGGCTAACTAAGAAAGAGATCGCTGAATGGATAGAAGGGAAGGAATGATAATTTGCTCGGAAAGAGAATAGAAACCATTGGATGAGCGATGAGAAATGGATGCAAAGGTATGTTTACACAGGGTTGCATGCTATTTTATTTGGTGAATTTTTTCTTATCTTAACTGAGTGGTTAGAAAGATTAGTAGAGAATACTGGAAGGTACCGAACTGTAGCACCGAGGAACTGGACTCCCGAGTTGGTAAGGCAGTTGAACTCTATAAGTAATAAGACTTCTTTTGCAATTGATTTATGGTAGGACAATAAATTTGGAGGATATATTACATAATTTGTAGTGGATTTTACCCAGTCATACAATGTTGTAGAGAGGGATTTATTCAAGGGTCCGTGAAAAAGGTTTATGAAATCATTGGGTACCTAAATAAATATGTTGTTGTGCGACAAGTGCATGATGACGATGGAGTTTTATTTCTAAGGGGATTCATGCACATAGGGGAACCAAGGAATGAAAAGAGGATAGCCTAAAGGTAATAAATAGTGAAGGAAGAAATGAAGAAGGGAGGGAGGGAATGAGGATGTAGAGAAATTAAGAAGGTGTATTGGAAGAGGAAGATGATTTTGGAGTACTGCACAGTGGAAGAAGGTACAAGAGGCTAAACACTAGGGCTGAGAAAGGAGAGCCACACAATGAGCATAAGGGGAGATAACCCTAAGAAATAGTCTAGATCGTAGAAATATCGTACATATAAGTAGAGGAAGATAATTCTCAATTCAGTCCTACAATAGAAGAGTCATTAAGTCCTATTCATACTGGATCTTGTGTCGATTCCATGACCCTGTGTACGTCACCTAGATCAGAAGTAACATTTGAGTATTTTTTGAAAGCACTTATAGTTAGTAGGGGAAGACATAGTAGCAGTATCCATAGTAGTGGAAGCAGTGCGCTAAGTCAGAGTCAACCAACATCGCTGAGGGGAGGCACTACACAAAAAAACATGGGATGGTTGGAAAACACACTGAGATTGCCTGAGTTTTAGGGAGTTGGTTCAAAGGAACCAGAACAAAATATATTCATATGTGAGACAATTTGGGTTGTGAAGAATGTCCAAGATGAGGTTATAAATATTGCGCAATTGGAAACTACTTTTAGAGGCCGTGCATTAGTTTGGTATATGAAACTGCAGAGTACCACACCTACATGATAAGTGAGTACGTTAGCCGAAATTATACAAGCATTGTTGAAAGAGTTCAAGAATCCAAACTACAAATTGTTGTACATTACAAAGTTGAAGGAAATTTAAAAAGTACAGAATGAGTCAGTTTGGGAATATGACCAACAATTCAAGGATTTGATGGGTATATTGACATTCTATATCCTTGATCAACAACATCAATAATGGTTTATGACATGAATACTACCACAAATTCTTTGGTTTTTGATTCAATAGAAGGTTGCGTCATAGCTTGAAGCTTTGGAGATTGCAATGAAGCTGGAAGCATCTCCTATAGGAGATGGTGGAGGGATGACGCAAGTAAAGATATAGTTAGTTGCCTTGACAATTCAAACTGGTAGAGCTTACAGAAGGGGAGGAGAAGTGGGAACAAGTACTGTGTACCAAGTGTAGGACTCAAGGCCACCATAAGGATGAATGCCCAACATTTGTGCAATATTTGGAGATTGGAGCACCAAATCCATTACTAGGAGGGGGATACTGTGAAATATGTAAGAAATTGAGACATCATCCAACTAAGTGCCCATTACTGCAAAAATACTAGAATATGCCAAGGAACTTATTTTGTAACTTTTTCAAGTCAGTCAGGAACAAAGAGAAGGATTGTTGCACATTCGATTTGATGATAGAGCGCACTTTAGATATGTATAGAATTCAGGAGGAAAATGATGCGACAAAAGGAGGGGGTCCATAGTATAAAAATCAGAGAGACTTTAATCTAGGAAATCAAGGAAGATTTGGCAGAGGTCAAGGCAGAGAAAATTTTGGTAGAGGAGGTAGAGGACCAATAACATGTTACAATTGTAATCAACCATGAAAATTATCTTGGGACTACTTGAATCCTTGTACAACCTTCACATATTGTAGAGCACTCGACCATGCGACATAAGACTGTCCTCAACTACTTGTGAAGTGGCAATAAATAGGGAATAGAAACCAAAACCCAAATCATAATTTATAGAAGATGTCAACCGAGAAACACAATGAGGGACCTAGAATATAAGTTTTACGTGTGGAGGAGATATAACAGGGGTTGATGCGACGAATGGAGGGAAGAAGGTTGAGCAATGGGTGAAGCAATTAGCAGGACCTATGCCAACATTTAACCCTCAACAAGAAAATGAGACATATCAGAGGGAAAACAAAAATATACTAGGACCATATTGGGTAGCATCAACATCATCTATGCCTCCTCTATGTGATCATCCTATACCAAAAAAACCACTTTAGAAGGTAAGTACTCTAAGAAAATTTATGAGAATTTGTGTAGAATTGATGAAATATGAAACTATACTGAATGCATTATGTGAAATGATTGATCATTATGCACAATAAATGGAAATTCTTTCCGCATAGAGGGTAGTGAATCAGGTACTTCTTAAAAAGAGGGCTAACAAAGACTTTAGACTAAGTGCACATATCGGGGAGTATGATGTGGATAATGTTATTTTAGACTTGGGTTCTGATGTGAATGTATTACCAAAACATACATGGGAAATGATGAGGAAACCCAAGTTGATTTTCTCTCATGTTCAGTTAAGGTTGGAAAACCAACACAAGATAGTGTTGATTGGACAATTGAAAAGAGTACTTGTGAATATAGATGGGGTGCACAATGTATCATATTTAAAATTCATCGAGATCATTGATGATAGTCATCCATATCCAACACTTATGGGGTTAAAATGAGCCTTTGAAAATTAGGTGATAATTAATATGAAAAGGAGGGAAATGATATTTTAGGTAGGAGACTTGAAGGTTACTGCACCATTGGATTTGATAGAAGGAAAGAGGTATATCGAACCATATAGAGGGAAAATAATTGACAATTTGTATAATATGACTGTGCAAATGGATGGTTATGTTAACTCTGATGCAGATGGTGTATTGAGTTGGAGAAGCATTATCTCGTGTGTGTTGAACTCAAAGGAAGGTTTGGAAGATTGGAAACAAAGGATGCATGAAGTATTAACTAGACGATGTGCACACATAACTCAACAATTGTGCCGGATTGGATTGGAATGGAGTTATGTGATCTGCCTAGGTATGATGGTTTGACTGACACAAAATATTTCATACAGGAGTTTGATTTGCAAGTACCCAAACAAAAAATAGTGTTGGCATTAGATGTTTTCTTGAAGGCCACTCCAACCAGATGGCAGGATGTGCATAAGGAGGGAATGGAAGACTGGTCACAATGTAGAAGACTAATGCAAGTAAGATTTGGTACCGAGGTGGAGTATATTGTGTATAAGTATACATGGGTAAGTGACCCAACACATCATATTATGAAGTGCATAAACATATGGAGTTCGATCCTGAAGAAGGAGTGGACACATAGGTTTATACATACTTTGGATAAAATTCCTAAGAATTAGTACCCGGAGCTAGAAATTCACAGAGAAACAACAAACTGGGACGAGATGACTCAAAGGTTTAAGGTAAAATTTACTTTTGAACATGAATCTCCATTAGTAGATGCATTCCTATAGGTACTTCGAACCAAGATATTTTCAGAAGAAGGGCCAATGGAGGTGGTACCTATGTGTAGTGCACACATGGATTCTATTATTGTCCATGAATTACTTGAGTGTTATAATGTTGTGAAAGAAGAATAAGATGAGGAAGATCCAAGGAATGTACAAGTACCTAAAAATGAGGGGGAAAGCGCAGTAGAAAGTCCAGATCTTGAATCTGTTGTGTATACATAGCCACTAAAGACACAAAAGGTAAATGTCGGGACAAAGGAAAAACCAAAATTTGCATAGATAGGTGATTATTGGAATGATGGAACTGTGGAGAAGTTTGCATATTTATTAAGTGAGTATCGAGATCTATTCCCAACAACATTTTCAGAGATGAAGGGGATAAGTAGTGAGTTAGGAAAAATGAAGATCCCTTTGAAACCAAATGCTAATATAGTGCGACAGAGACCCTACATGTTAAATCTGAAGTATAAAGAGAAGGTGAAAGCATAGATAGACTGAAATTTGGAAGCATGGATTATTTAACCAGTGGTGGAATAAGAATGGATAAGTCCAATGGTGGTACAAGATAAGAAAATAGAGGGAATCAAGATTTGTGTGGACCCGAGGAAGATAAATTATGCATGTATACATGATCCATTTCCAACACCTTTTATAGATGAAGTTTTAGATAATGTAGGAGGGAAGGAGACCTATTTTATTACAGATGGCTTCTCAGGATATCACCAGATAAGGAGTGCATAAGAATACAAACATAAGACTATGTTTTCAATAGAGTGGGGAAGTTATTAGTACACAATGATGCCCTTTGGACTGGAGAATGCACCTGTAGTTTTTTCAAGAGTTATTGTTGCAACTTTTAAGGAATTTATTCATAAGTTCCTTGAAGTGTACTTAGATGATTGGACTGTGTTTAATCTATTTAAATATCACATATAAGTGATCAAGATAATGTTGGAAAGATGTAGACACTTGAAGAAATGTATTTTTCCACATGCCTTTTGGAATTTTGTTGGGCCATGTGGTATGTAAGAAAGGCTTATTAGTGGATCCTACCAATATTATAGTGATTTTAGACCTACAACCATCCACATCAGTTAGACAGTTGAGAGAAACCCTAGGTCATAAAGGATATTACAGGAAGTTCATTAAGGGGTATGTGCAGATTACAACACCCATGGAGAAGTTGTTGAAGAAAGAATCTAAGTTTTAGTGGAATGAGGATTGTCAGAAGGGTTTGGATACATTGAAGAAAAAATTAGTGACCAATTTTGATCTTCCTAGATTGGAATAAGGAGTTCCATGTTCATGTGGATGTGTCGTCCATAGATTTGGGCACAATATTATCTCAACCATAAGAAGGAGACATAGACCACACAATTTATTTTGCAAGAAGGAAGTTGTCAATATCAAAACATAATTACACTACCACATAACAAGAAGGATTGGAAATGGTATATGCACTACAAAATTTTAGACATTGTTTATTGGGTTCTCACTTTAAGATGTATACCGACCATTATACACTAAGATACTTAGTGAACAAGCCAATGTTGAGGAGGGGGAATATGTAGATGGTTTTTGTTGTTCCAGAAATATGATTTTGAAGTTGTTGTGAAACTAGGGAAATTGAATGTAGGATTGGATCACTTATCGTGCATACTCTTAGGAGAAGATGCAAGGAATCTAGATGACATCTTGTCGGATGCACACTTATTTGCAGTTAAAATGGTGGGCGACTACTTCACAGACATTGTGCAGTTTTTAAGTACATGAATGGCCCCGTTAGACATGACAATTGTGTAGAAGAAACAATTAGTGGTTAAAGCATCAAACTATCAGTTAATTGCACATAACTTATACAAGTTAGGCGCATATGGAATATTGATGATGTGTGTTAGATCATGAAATTCCAATGATACTTTTAGAAGTGCATGAAGGAATTGCAGGAGGACATTATGCAGGAAAAGCGACATCACACAATATTTTGTGTGGAGGGATTTGGTGGCCCACACTTCATAAGGATGCTAAAGAATACTGTCAAGCATGTGATGTTTTTCAAAGGGTGGGAAATCCATCAAGAAGGGATGATATTCCTTTACACCCCCATGTTACATTATAGGCATTTGATAAATGGGAAATAGATTTTGTTGGACCAATCAACCCACTAGCAAGAAGATCATGGGTTAAGTATATAATTAATGTGACATAATATTTGAATCGATGGGAAGAAACAACACCAATCATAGAACACACCGCGAATACTGCTACAAGGTTTCTATTTGAGAATGTAGTTACACGATTTGGATGCCCATGCATTTTACTTAGTGATCAAGGAACACACTTCCTTAATAGGACGATTGCAACATTGACTAAGGAATTCCAAATCCATCATTAGAAGAGTACGCCATATCATCCTCAGGCCAATGGGATAGTAGAAGATTTCAATAAAATTCTAGAGAATGCTTTGACAAAGATCTGCAACGTAGGAAGAGATGATTGGGACTTAAGGATTCCTTCAGTATTATGGGCACACATGACTACACGAAAAATGTTGACAGGACAAACACCTTTTAGGTTGGTCTATGGGAACGAAGTAGTAATGTCGATGTAGTTTATTGTGCCTATCCTACGCGTTGCAATGATTACTGATATTTCAGACTCCAACGCAATAGAGGAGATATTTTCATAGTTAGTATGGATCCAGGAAGATTGATTTCTTGCAGGTTTACACCAACAATTTCAGAAGGCAAGGGAAAAGGCATGGCATGATGGACATATTAAACATTAAAAGTTTCAAGTGGGGGACTTAGTATTACTATATGATAGTAAGTTCATGCAACATCCAAGAAAGTTTTGAATGCATTGTTTAGGACCATATGTGATTAAGCATGTAATGGAGACAGGTGCTCCGCAATTCAAAATGCTGAATGGAGAAGCTCTGGGGGGCATGGTGAATGGTAGTTGACTGAAACTTTATGGGTACAACCAATATAATACACACTAGTATGACCTATGCGAGAACCTTTGTATTATAGTATTGTATTATATTAGTAAAAATACAAAAAGAAATAAAAAGTGGAAAAAAGGAAAAGAAAAACGAAGGAAAAATAGGAAAAAATTTAAGTTACAATGAGTGTAAGGGCGCATAAAAAGTGGGTGTTGTGCAGATAAAAGAAACAACACATAGAAAGTTAGGTGTGCACATAAGAAACACATGGAACATGATCGTGATGACCGTTAAAGGCATTAACAAGGAGGAAATGAAAGTTAAAGAGCGTTAATGACAAGTCATAAAGATGATGCGTAGCCATAAATGGAAACAGTCATCGAGATCGTGACAAACCGAAAGTATGAGGTATAGATCTAACGAAATATATGGTAATAAAGAAACATTAAATCAAGCATTCATTATATCACTAGTGGATGATATAGTTAATTAAAGCATGAAGGAACGTTGAAAATTGGCGAAGGGGCACAAAATTTGTGAAGGGTCGACAAGCATTGGTTATTGTTACTTAGATTTGCATACGAGTAAGAGAGAGAGTCGAGATTGTATTGTAGAGTTGAGAAGAACCCTAGAGTTGAATTAGTGTCACTGGTAACCTCTTTGCAGAAATGGAACCACCAAAAGAAACATCGCCCGTACCAAAGAAAGCCCAAAAAAAGAATGCAAACAATAGAACCCGAGGTAGAGGAGAATCTGGGAGCATTGTTGTCAGAGCCAAGTTTTCGCCAAGACTACATTCCTCCAAGAAAATATGATTCCCCACCAGTGACATTGCAGAAGACTCCCTACTACAATTGATGATGCCCCACGTCCCATAAGGGGTCATCGTGGACAAAGACATGCTAGGGAGGGTGTCGCAACTCAAATATGTAGACCATGATATTAAAGACATGAAGGAGTCCCTGAACTTGTGTTGCACCACTACCTGGAATTGAGGACATAACCAAAAATGAACCAGAGCATACCAGTGCCAAAGGTATAGGAAAGAGGATTGGAGCGAGCAGACATTCTAAACATGTTCGACATTCCACATTTTGGCTGGAGCAATGAGGTAAATGCATGTGTCAAGTTGCTCTTAACTTGTGCACATGGAGGTTAGTTGTGGTTGGATAGAAAAATATCAATAGATACATACCCAATTGCAAGGATCACATGCTTACCAATGCAGGGACAAGATCCAAACTCATTGTTTGAAGATAAGAAAACTGTCAGGACTCTGTTAGAGGCAATGAGGGAAAAATTTCATATAGTTAGAGGTGTGCATGGGTTTGTATGTGCCAAGCATATGTGACCCAATAGTAAGGATTGTAACACAGGAATTAGAGTGCAAATTACTCAGGAAATGCATAAAATACCAAGTTCTAGTGGGAGCGATAGTCACGACGGAGAAATGTGTTGAAGGGGTCTCGATGAGATGGGCACCTTACTTATTGAACCAATTCCTCATTGACTGCTTAGAAACACATGATAAAGGCATGGAATTCCATTATCCATGGCTACTAATTATGGTTTCATTCACATCATGGGAAGAGATGGAAGATGCGCAGTTATTAGGACTCAAAGGTAAACCATGTTTGGAAACTAAGTACTAGAAATTCTAGTACACAACTAACACAAGAAGACATATCAACACTAATGTTGAGTTCTTCCTATATGGTGAAAGGATTCAACATTGAAACAATAATACACCACGCATTTCACCACCATTGGTAGAGACAAACACCCTGATTGCATAGTTCAGAGCATGCCTCCATCATATATATGTACAATAAAAGAAGGACCCGTGAGAAGAATGCGTCCAAAGAAAATACAAGAACACAAAAAAATATATCCACCTAATCATGCAGGATTGTGATCTAGAGTGGAAGATTCTAGCGGATGGAGCAGAGGCGAAGAAGCCAGATAATGACAAAGAAGAACAAGGTGATGAAAAGGGTAATAGATAGGGTGATGAACATGACAAAGACACAAAACACGCATCGGAAATAGTCGGAGACAAGAGGAAAGACAAGGGAAAGGGGCCAACCCCCATTGCATGAAAGAAGAAGAAATATCAAAAATATCCATCCATTTATAGTCTGGCAGATGATGACATCGACATGATTGATTATCAAGTTAGGGATGTTGTAGAAGAAGCAATTGAGAAACCGTCGTGTAAAAATGAAGAATTGCACTAACAAGTGCATGCACAATTAAAAACATTGCAACAACTCTTGGAAGCAGGAAGGATAACACCAGAGCATAGATCTGACAAAGAACCATCAACAAGCTTGACTAGAGAGGCAGGGGACACAAAATCATACTTATCATAGATGGAAACATGGTGCAAATTGTTGAAGATCACACAATATATGATTGAGTTCCCAACACCCGAGATGTAGGAGCAGATACAATGAATAAGTCACATGGACTTACTTGTTTCATGGATTCCCACAATAGTGCTACAAGGATTTCACATTGATATTATGCAGGAGATACGGTTTTGTGCAGAATTTGAATCCACCAAATTGGAAAAGGTAGCGGTGGAGAAGATAGAGCTTCAACAAGAATATACAATCGGATTATAGGAGAAGACCGCGACTAAGAAAAAGGATGATATGATATTAAAGGAGAAGAGTGAGGTTGAGGAAAAGGATGAAAGGATACTCAAGGAGAAGAGTGAGGTTGAGGAGAAGGCCGAGAGAGTATTGAAGGAGAAGGATGAGGCTGAGCAATAGGCATAAAAAATAAAATAGGCCATCCAAAACATTTATATGGATATTCTAGAAATGCCAATGATGGTAGAAGCTACACTTGAAGTAAGAGTCCCAAACATCAGGGAAGTCATTAAAGGATTCTGCACCAGGATCAAATAATTGGAATCACACACTACACTAGGAACACCACTAGAGGAAAGGGAAGAAAGAGAAAGAACCACTATGACCGCAGTAGGAATTATCAAGAGACTGGAGGAGGAATGCACAAAGTTATGTGAGGACAACACATAGATCTAGAAAAATCTGATGGAGGATCCAAAGATGAAGGTTGTGGAAGCTAAATTAAGGGATGCATAGGAAAAAGCATAGAAGGCTTTGAGGAACATAAGTACACTTCCACCAATGGAGCAAATGATGAACATATTGGCACAATGGAATTCACATAATGAAATAGAAAATATAAGGGACCAACATAATATTCTCCAACATTGATTAGTGTCATTGTAGGACAAAGCATTAAGAGTAATAGGGGAATTGACAATTGCGCAGGGAAAGGTAAAGCATGAAGCACACAATAGCGAGGAAAAAATCACGACCTTGACTGTGCAAGTCGTAGAGGAAATTTTGGCACAAGAAGTAGAAGTCCAGAAAGAAGTTGTGACAACAAAGGAAACCTCCCAAAAGTTCATGGAAGCATGCAGGGGTGCGACACAATAAGCATAAGTGGCTTGGGATGAGCCATAAGTGAGTGTTGGGGGCCTGTTGGATAGGAAGTTTGGAGAATGAAGAATGAGGGTGAACACAAAAGCAGTTAAACATGCAAAAGCAATTAGACACAAAAAACATGGAAAGTAAGTAGACACACAAAAACAATAAGAACAATAGTCGGGAATGTAAAAGAAACATGTAGGCGCAAACATAGGAAAAGCATGCCCAAAAAATGAGTTGTAATAGGGTTTTGGGGATAAGTGAATATGGTTTTGAGCCCTAAATTCCATGTATAAATATGTAATGAGTTGGGTAGAGCAGGTTGTTGAATTTATGTTGAAATCATGATGAATGTCAAAAGTTTTTTGTGAAGAGAGTGGGAGAATATACTGAGAATCAAAGAGGGTCTATGTATGAAGGTTTAGGGAGAGTTTTGTAGAGAGAGTCTTTCACTACAGAACGACTAGGAAATATGGAGAGGTATATCATGGTGTATCTATTGTAAGTACAGTGCGCAATCGTGAGATGAATTGCACAAAGAATAATGAAGAATCCAATCATTGTGGACGTATCCTAAAGTTAGGTGAACCACGTTAATTACTATGTCTGAATGTAATTTTACGTGATTGACCATGAATGTTCTATCTTTTCATAACTAAATATAGATCTGTGTAGTATATGATTGATGCACAATAAAAATGAATGTTATAGTGAATAGTTTATGTTGCAATCTGTGTTACAATGATGTTGTATACTTAAAGATTACTAATTAATCAAGGGAAAGAGATATAGAATACTGCATGCAAGGTAGATAAGTAAGAATGAACATGATGATATCCTCCCATATCCTCATCCCTCCAGAAATTTGGTTCTTGCAGCCCTAATAGATGCCTCAGGTGAGACTTCACTTGCATGCAGGTGATGTCGAAAGGGCCGATGTCTACAAGGTTTTTTTGTTAGATAACTTGAACCTATGGTATTACAACCACATGCCAACATAATTAATTTCAAATAATTGGTAATAAATATTGTTCCAAAGACCCTAATGTATCTCGACGTGTCTTGTCACAATCAATTTTTAGCAAGATCACAAGAAAACATTGTTCACTCCCAAAAAACTATCATCTCATGAAATGAAATATAAAAACCCTTAGAAAGTATTATAATAGACGCGATAACCTCAAAAAAGGTGGCCCAACATATTTGTGGGCCTTTACTGGTAGGCTACCTTGTTCTGACATGAAGTTAATTGGAGCAGTTAAGGGACTAATACATGATTTCTGGCATGAGAAAACTAGGCCTTCTTCCAACCAAAAATATGTACTAAATTGAGAATGGGATCTAGGGAACATGAAATGCATATTAAACACTTTCTTGACATTACACATACACAATTGTATGAGAGATTCAGGACAATACATAGTGCACTTAACTTGGGCTAAATATATTTCCATAAATGAAAGCCTTGGTATGTTCGAATAAACACAATTAGTAACACATGGTGTTGTAGATATCACATTGAGTATGGTTATTATTATGACACACACACACACACACACACACACACACACACACACACACACACACACATATATATATATATATATATTTCATGTATTGCATAACACCCTTTTGCAAGATGCTCAGTTATATTTATGTCGTTGTCATCTAGAGACTTTAATGACAACATCTTGTGTATAATGCCAAAGGGTTGTACATTTGATAAAAAAATATTTCTTAGATGGGACATGCCCCAAGTGTGGTGGAATGACATTATTGAGCAAGTTCATCCATGTAAGCGATGTGTATGAATTGGGGAGGAAGGAGGTTGCCTTGCAAAGATTTAAATATGTTGCATATGATATTGATGGAGGGAAGGAAATAAAAAAGATACAATTGGTGACTTCCCAGGTACGAGTATGTGAATTCATGAAGGACTTCGTCGAAAAGACATGACAATATGTTCAATATGTTCATGTGGTTCGATGGCAGGATGAGAATTTTAGAATATTCAGGGATACATTTCCTATTGGTATTATCTTATCAGTGGTTGATTTTGCTAAGAACTGCACCCTTAAATCACAAAATGAGATTCAAATCCAATTTTATTACTCAGAGAAGGTCAACATAATGTTCCATATCACATACATACATGGTCTAGATAGTAATGAAGAAAATAGAGTTATATTGAAGGAGTATCACTTCTACATAAGAGATGATCAGTGACATGACTTATCCTATGTACAACATTTCTTTCAGTTGTTTTACAATCACCTTAAGGAGAAGAACATATAGATGGATCAACATTGGATTTGGTCAGATGGTTGTGCATTCCAGTTCAAAACTTCTTGTGTATATTGCACAAAAAACTCAAGGTACCACACATTTGGAACTATATCGAGTCCGGGCACGGGAAATGGGAGCATGATGGAGTAGACACATGCATAAAAAGAGTGGTATGCAGGTAATAAATGAAGTTCATAATTACTTCCCTCATTCAAGATGTGAAATCGATTGTTGAATGGTGTTCTTCAGTAATGGGAGTGGGAATAAGAACCCGTGAAGACCAATCACACATGAAATGGCATGTACATAGATATTTTTGGGAGGTAGTCAAGGTGAGTTGATAGTTTGATTCTAAGGTTTCTTTATAATGTATATATAATAACAAAAAATCAAAATCTATTTAAATAACAAGGGGTTTCTTTATGATACATATACAATGAAAAAAATCAATCAAAATCTATTTAAAATAATAAAAATTTTAATCTCTTTAAATTTTTACTAGAAAGAGTTAGAACCTCATATGCACTAAAAAGAGTAACATGTGATTTGATTTCTAGTTCCAAACATTTTCTTATTTTCAACAAATATTATTAACATTAATCGATATTTAATCCACTATAAACAACCTTAAGATATCGATTGGTTTGTTGATAGTGGAGGATTCTTCATTGAATATCGTGTGTTGATAATGGAAGTCTTCTCTTTGATCTTCGAGGTCAATCCTTATCACTCATGATACAAATATTTATCATGATTATTTGTGCTTGTCCCCTAACCAATACCAATCCAATCAATATCCATAATGATCTTATCCCATCCATTATTACTTGGTTTAGAATTCTTATTTGTATTTGAGGTGGCTAGGTAAAAATAATTCACACATGACACCTTTCCAATCTTTGAAAAGCCAATGCATTATGAGTGTGACAAGATTGTATTAGGAATCATAGGTTAGAAATTTTGGGTGTTACAAGTTATATCAATGGTTATTAGTATTAGGTATTATATCAATGGTTATAATAGCTATATACTATACACTGGCTATAGGAATTATATTAGCTATAGGGTTTAGGTGATACAAGGTTAAATGTCGACATTGAATATGGCCAAGAATGATAAGCACACATAAACTTTTAAAATTCAAATCAAGGGAAGAAATAAATATATAAAATATTGACATGAAATTATACAAAAAATTATCTTAGTGACTCACCATGCTCTTCATATAGTTGGTTGTTTGTTTCTCAACAAGATTTGGTGGTCAAGGGCATCTTCATCATCATGTGCTTGAAATTTTTTATAGTTAAGTTGCGAGCTTCAAAATATTTCTAGAATGCACTAAACCACTCCTCGAGTGTCTTATGATTAGTGTTTTCCTCAGACAGAGAAGTATTGTCACTAATTGTCACTTTGAAAAGATTAATGCCATCAAATAGGATTGATCCATGCTAATTTGGGGTTCTAGGCATGGTCCAAGGCAAAGTTATTTGAATTGGGGCTACAAACTAGATGTAAATATCATTGTGTTATTTCTAAAATTCTTCATTAGTTATGTACCACAACACTTGTTGGTCTATCAAACATGAGAAAGTCCCTACAAATAACGAATGAAGATATGGAGAACAAAGCATTCAAGTTATGATACCAATGATTAGGTTAACTAATGGAACACAAGATGCAATAATGTTCATCAACTTAAGAAAATAAACAAACAAGCAATTTTAAATTTAGTTATTTCAGTTTTTTTAATATAAACATAACGTGCATGCATTTTGTAACACTTGAAATTTTTAATATAAAATAAATGCACATGTGTTTCTTTTTCCATCAAATAAATGTTGAAATAAGTTTCCTCCAATTCATTCCTTCTCCATGATTTGTTGGTCACTACCAAGGAGAAAACATGCCTATGATTTGGATACACAAGTTACTTGATGGAATTTTATCATTCCTTTAGTTGGTGGATCTGAGGTAGGTGGTGGATTCAATTAATGATTTTTTGACATTTTTTTTGCAAATTTCCATTTCCCTTTAATATATCTCCATTTCCATTTCTTATGTCTCCATTTCATTTGTCCTCTATATCCCTTTCCTCTATCTCAATTTCCCTTTCAAGGGATTCTTTGTCTTCCACCAAAGGGCCAAGTCTTCTTTGACTTCCACCAATATTCTTGCAATGAATCAGGGCTAGGAATTCATGGAATTCATTTTCCAAAGAGTATAATCATTTGGCATTACCAAAAAATAAAAACTCTACCCTTTAAAACATACCCTTATTTCCATTCAAAACTAAAATGTAAAATCTATGCCCTTTCTAGTATTACTTCATAACATGCCTTTACTTCCATTCAGATTTGCATTATTTTGTCCCAAACAAGAAAAAAGGTGGTCCTTAAGGTCCTAACTCTATAGGTGTAATGTCCCTAATCTGAACCCCAATTGTAATTGTACATATAGGCTGATGAGAAATTGTGCACCAAGTATAAATGTAAATGTACATATAGGTTGGTGAGTCGTTGGCACCAAATTGTGGTTTTGCGCACACCTGAGTAGTGCATGAGGTTTGTTGTCAAAGAAAAGAGTGCACACATTCCATAGTGTTGTGCGCACTTGAGAAAGTGTGTATGGATTGTGCACCAAGAAAGGGTGCACACATTCCATAGTGTTGCGTGCACTTGAGAAAGTGCACTTGGATGACCAATTTATATATGGATGTATATGTAATTGAGGCTGGAGAGCTTGTGTGGTTATGAGGTTGGTGATCTGGGAAGTAAAAAGGCCAATGCGCCTTTTCTTGTAAATGTAATCACACTCAATTTATTAAGAAAATCACATCGTTGCATGCAGATAGGCTTGAACGAAAAAAATATGGGGGGATCAACTCCACAGAAAAGGGAAAAGTAGGGGCTTAGCCAAAGGGGCTTAATCCCAAGGGAATATTTTATTAATATTTCTGAAAACTGTAATGTTTGGATAATTATTTATCTTAAGTTCTCAAGGGATGGGAACGAGTCATCAAGTGGATAAAGATAATTTTGAAGGTGCCAAGTGTTCAATTTAAGGAATGCAATATATATTGTTGGCCTTAGTGTATTTCATGGATTCACTCATTCAAATGAACTTCCTTTGCGAATGAGTCCATATTTTGTTGTAACTTACTTTCATTGTTTAACACTGTGCTTGGGGAAAACTTGATTGTGGTTGAAGAGGTGGGTTTTCAAGCCCGTGAGAATTCTCTCCAAGTGAGAGATTTGTTGTTGAAGAGGCAGGTTTTCAGACCCATGGAGCATTATCTCTAGGTGAGATTTTTACTGAGAATCGTTCCCTGGTGCGTTGGGAACTAGTTGCAACACTCTGAGACTTCCTATCTAACCTGTTGCTGAAGCCCTAGAAGGGAAGTGAAGTAGTCGAAGGACTATTGATTAGATAAGGGGCACACTTCCTAGGGCGGGACAGGCATGTGGGGAATGAGGGGTTATATATTATTTGTAGTAGTGGGTACCTTGGACTGGGAAATTATGATATTATCATACCTTAGACTGGCATCATGAATCCTTTTTCCCTCATGGATTTTATGTCCAAGCTCAGGGGTGACCTGTTATTGAAAAATTATGAGCAACATAGTCTATGGCTGGGAGGAACGTTTGAGTCCTGTGCGCAGTTCATGACTTTTCATAAAAGATAAGTGTTCTTTATTTGCTTGTCTAAATTATTGTGTGCTATTTACTTATGTCTGCTATGGTTATTTCTTGTAGGATGTTGCATATAAGTAGTTGTTGTCATTTTTTATAGTACTTCTTGCACACATAGCGTGGTGTTAATATTCAGTATGGTAGACATACATGTTGTGTATGAATGTTATTATTTGTTATTCTTGTTAGGTTAACTTATATTAATAGTCATGGGACTATGAGGTGGGATAGAATGGCCATGTGTGTAGGGAATACCCTGTGAATGCAAGAGGTTGGATTAGTGGTGCATGGGAAGTAGTCTGTATGCACAAGGAGAACATAATCTTTGTGTGATTCCATAATGTTTTTGCACATAGTAATGATCACACGTTCAATAGTGATTTACATTCATAGTAATGTTTGGGTGCAAAACATGATAGTGCACATAGTTGTATCGTGTTACTTCCAATGTTACAAGTTGTGTCATAAGAAGGAAGTTTTCATGGCACGGCCAACTTGGGGTTGTGCACGTTACTTTAAGCATTAAAACGTAGACCCATGTTATAGAGTAGAATATGCACACTTGATATTGGAATAAAATTTCTCAACAATAAACTGGGGATGTTACATTTTGGTATCAGAGCTTAGTTCATTTCTAGTAGCATATCCCAACTAGGTGGTTGGGGATGTTACATTTTGGTATCAGAGATATTGGTTCAACACTGAACTTGTATGGTCTAGAGGAATCAACATGAAATGGTCGTGTGAGCTAAGTATTAGTCCCACATAGTGCATACTTTATTATGTGCGGAAAAAAACTAGTGTGCGGTATAGAGCTATGATGCACTCAACAAAATGATGTGTGGGTGTGCACATGATAATTTGGGATGTTAAAATCATCCAAGGAATCCAAAGAAAGGATTCTGACAAAATGGTGCAGAGTTTTCATGTAGTTGTCACATGAAATCATCTAATAAATTTTATTTCCTACACATTTTGCATAACTATTAGCGATTAGAGCAGGGATGAATTAATGAAGAAAGCATGGATGATGCTCAAATAAATCACAGTCATGAAAATGACTTCGAATATTTGTATGTTGGTTTGGGTAATGATGGTACAAAATCCAAGGAGGAGTGCATAAACTTGGTAGAAACTATAAAAGGACTACAAAAATATGTCCAAATCTATAAGACTGATAATGAAAGGCTTATGAAATACAAGGAGCATCAAGATGGATTCAATATCAAATTGATGAAAATCTTGGAAATAATAGAAAATAAAATGGATAAGAATATTGAGTCAAGCAAGTCAAGGAGTTACAGGTCACATGACGAAAGAAGAGAAGAAAGAAGTGTGGATAGGAAATATAACCACTTACCAAAAAATCCATGTAGGAATGCACACAGTAGCTCAAATCCATCTCCTGAAAGAAAGAATAAGAGAAGGACTTGGTTGGATGAGATAGAGGGTGAAATGAATACGATCAAGCCTCCTACCTTTTATGGTGAGCACAATAAGGATGAGGATGTAGATACATGGATGCTAGGTATGAGGAAGTACTTCCAACTGCATAATTAATATGCACAAACAAAAGGGAGAATTGCCATTTATCAACTAAAAGGAAAAGCATCAATGTGGTGGGATTAGTTCATACAGGTTCAACACATTGAAGAAAAAAAGGTTACTTCAAGGTATTTTTAGAGATATTTGAAAGGAAATACTTAACCAAGAGATACTATGATATGAAAATGAAGGAGTTCTTTGAACTCAATCTTGGGAATATGACAACAGATGAGTATGAAAGACGATTCTTAGAATTGTTGAAATATGTCGCATTCATCAAGGATGGGAAAGTTAAAATTCAAAGGTACCTGAGTGGGTTGACCTCATTTATCAGTGACAAGATACAATATGATGTTCCCAATACATTGGAGGAAACCATAAGGTGGAACACAGGAAGAAGGGGACAAAGCCACTATTTTTTAGAAATAATGTGCAAGGACTACCAAGTCCCAAAGATCTAAGAATGATTGAGACAACGGGGCAAAGACCAAGGAAACAACCTATTCAATTTTGGGGTTGTGGCAGAGATCACATGTACAAATATTTCCATCAAAGAGGTGAAAAAATGAGGATTGTGCAGAGTGTACAACAAGCTGCAATGGTTGAAGACATGGGAATAAATGTACCCAGGATTTTCGCAGCTCTGAATAAAAAACAAGCCGAGTTTCAGTCACACATGATTGAAGTAGAAGGTAATATTAATGACCAATCCATTGCTATTTTTATTGATTTAGGAGCTAGTCATAGTTATCTAGATCCCAATATGGTAGAAATATTCCAATTTCCAAGAAGCAAGCTTAGAAAACCTTGGTTGGTGTAGTTAGCTATAGGGGAAAAAAGGAAAATTAATGAGATGGTTAAGGCATGTCCAATGGATATGAATAGACTATGCACAAAAGATGATTTGAATATCACACGTTTGGGCTTGTATGATTTCCTCATTGGTATGGATTGGTTGGACCAACATCATGTTGTTCTAGACTATTATAATAAGGAATTTATTTGATTGGATGAGGAAGGAAACTTAAGAATAGTTCAATGCATTCCAATAGATGTAACTATCAAAGAAGTTTTAGCCTTGCAATTGAAGAAAAACTATAGAAAATGATGTCAAGTATTTGCAGTGCACATGGAGGAGGCACCTAAGGATAAAGTTCCAAGTGTCGAAGACTGCGCAATATTGAAAGAATTTGAATATTTCTTTAAAGAGATACTAGGTCTGCCATCGAAAAGAGATATTGATTTCTATATAAATCTGATGTTGGGAACAACTCCTGTATCCAAGACTCCTTATAAGATGATTATGCCAAAGTTGAAGGAATTGCAGATTCAACTTAAAGAGCTTCTGAAGAAGAGGTATATACTCCCAAGTGTGTCACCTTGGGGTACCCCAATATTGTTCATGAAAAGAAGGATGGTACGCTGAGTATTTGTATCAACTTTAGGCAGTTGAACAAAGTAACAATAAATAACAAGTATCATTTGCCAAGGATGTATGAACTCTTTGATCAATCGAGGGGCACGTAGAAATTTTCAAAGATTGATCTCAGATGTGGATATCACCAAGTGAGAATTAAAGAATAAGACATTAGGAATACTACCTTCAAGATGAGGTATGTACATTACGAGTTTACCGTGGTGCCTTTCGTATTGTCAAATGAACCAACTATCTTCATGTGTTTGATGAATGGAGTTTTAAGAAATTACTTAAATAAGTTTCTCATTGTTTTTCTAGATGACATACTTGTTTACTCAAATTGTGAAGAAGAGAAAGAAAAACACTTGAGGATGGTGATACAAGTATTAAGGGAGCATTAGATGTATGCAAAGTTGAGCAAATGTTCATTTTACCAACGACAAATTCATTATTTAGGTCATATCATTTCTAAGGAAGGAATAGTTGTGCATCCAGAAAGGATAAAGGCCATCGAAGAATGGCCAACACCAAGAAATGTTGTAGACGTGAAGTCCTTCATGAGACTTGTAGGTTATTACAGAAGTTTTATTGAAGGCTTCTCAAAAAATTCACACCCAATCACATCCTTGCAAAAGAAAGGTGTGTGATTTGAGTGGACTTCTGATTGTGTAAGAAGTTTTCAACACTTGAAGAGTTTATTGACAAGTGTGTCAATATTAAGGATTGTTGATCCAGATGAAGAATCCGTTGTTTGTACGAATTCATGCAAGGAAGGTCTCAGTGGAGTCCTTAGTCATAATTGACATGTGATATGTTACGAATTGAGAAAGCTAAAAGAACATGAAAGGCTTTATTCTATTCATGGCCTTGAATTGGTATTTATAGTGCATGCCTTGAAGATGTGGCGACAATATCTCATGGGTAAAATATTTGAACTAAGAATAGAGCATAGTATTCTGAAATATTTGTTTGGACAACCAAGTTTAAATTCTAGACAAAGAAGGTGGTTAGAATTCCTCAATGTGTATGAATTTGGCATAAATAATATCATAGGAAAAGAGAATAAAGTGGCTAACACACTCAACATGAGGGTGCATGAAATGCATGCTACAACCATTAGCATGTACAAATAAGATTTGAGTGATTTTTTTTTAGAATTTGTCAACTCAGATCAATGCTATGTGGACATAAAGACGAATTTACATCAAGCAATGTCGCAACAAAAATTGGAAGGTTATGAGCTAAAAGAGTATGGAATCCTCATGTATAGGCACATAGTTTATATGCCAAATTTTCAGTAGTTGAAAAATCTATTGTTGTCATAGATGCATAAGGTTCATTATGCTAGACATTCGGGCTACTAGAATACAATAGAAGTGGTAAAAAAACAATACTATTGGCTAGGCATGAAAAAGGAGGTTATTGATTTTATTGTTAGATGCCTTGAATGCCAAAAGGTCAAGGTTGAGCACAGATATCCAACGAGTTCACTACAAAGTTTTCCCATCCATGAGTGGCAATGGAAAATTGTAACCATGTATTTCATTACTAAGTTGCCTAAGATTGCTAAGAAACATGATTATATTATGGTAGTGGTGGATAAGCTTACTAAATATTCCCATGGGCCATTTTATCCTAGTAAAGTTAGCGCACAAGGTAGCTAACATTTCTGAAATATACATGCGATAAATTGCTAAGTTGCATGGTGTACCCAATACAATTGCGTTTGATAGAGATTCCAAGTTCACGTCAAACATTTGGAAATGGATATTCAAAGGATTTGGGACAAATCTAAACTTTAGCACAACATATCACCCTTCGTCAAATGGAAAGATAGAGAGGGTAAATTGAGTGATAGAAGATATGCTAAGGATGTATTGTTGTTTTTATTCATATAAGATATGATCGATATATTATTACAATGATGTGTGTTCCATATATAGTGAACATATGGTGACCATCCATGAAAGGATGCGTCCCTTGAATAATCAATAACTATTTATTATTATCATTTAATTATTATATATGATATTTAATTATCAATAATATTATTAATTATTATTCTAAGATAATGTCTTCCCGATGTTGTCTAAACATCAACACTCCATCTCAACAAGGGAGACATTCTACATCATTCCAAGCTTGTCTATGAAGTATACAAACTTCACCCTAGACTCATGACACTTGTATGTCAATTTTGGGAGACGTCTCTCTCCCACCTGAATTGAGGAGAAACTCCTTCTGCGGCTCCCCCCCTGAGCCAATTAACTCACTCTAATATCAGGCTCACTCTGGGTCCACATGTAATAACATATAGAGTCTTGAGTCTTTATCATTCCTTGTCAAATCACCATGACTAGGACAAATACCACACCTGTGAGTGAATGCTATCCTGATGTTAACTGACATGTGGAAAGCACTTCAAGCACCTCGAGTCCATATTATTCCTTGTCATGATCAAGGAAGAACTATGTCTGGGCCCATTTACCACAAGTGCACCTTTATGATAAATGTATCATATCTCCCTTGGTCTACAACCTAGTCTAGGAGAAGTTATGCCTGATGTTGAAACATCAACACTCTCTCTTATCTAGGGAGGTATCTTTCCATAGTAGTACACAACTACTATCCAGAGACATGCATTATCTGTCAGTGGTACACAACCACCATAGTAGCAAAAGGTTTGTCACACATGGCACTCCCATGTGGACTTCTAGAGGCTACACCCTCTAGAAACACTAGGGTCAACTCCCATGGTGTGTGACATCAAGGGTCAACTCCCTTGGCATGTCCTCATGTTCTCTCCACATGGGACATTGGGCTATAAGCCCAAATTCAATTATTACTTCTCGAATAAGTGTCCTCGTAGATCAACTCAACTCAATTCATAGAGGAGTACGATATGGAGAATGTTTGTCACACATGGCACTCCCATGTGGAATTCTAGAAGCTACACCCTCTATAAACACTAGGGTCAACTCCCATAGTGTGTGACATCAAGGGTCAACTCCCTTGACATTTCCTCATGTTCTCTCCACATGAGACGTGTCCTCATGTTATCTCCACAAGGGATGTTGGGTTATAAACACAAAAACACTTATCCCTTCTCGGACAAGTGTCCCACTTATCCCTTATCGGATAAGTGTCATCACAGATCAACTCAATTTAGTCACATAGGAGTACAATCTGGAGAATGTCTCAGGAAGCTGCAAACATCAATGCTCCCTCTCAGCGAGGGAGGCATTCTCTACCACACCAAGTCTGTCATGGAAGTACTTGAACTTCATTCTGGTTTGGTAAGAACATCAACAACCTGCTCATCTGTAGGAAGGTACAACACCAATACTTCCTTCCTCTGCACCATGTCTCAGATGTAATGGTACTTGATCTCAATGTGGTTCGATTTGTCACGAAACACTAGATTCTTTAAGATCTTCACACAATTTTTGTTACCATAATGAATAGTGGTGGAATCCAACACATGTTCAGATAAATATTCAAGGATATTGCGAAGCAACACTACTTCACGAACTTACATAATTAATGCAATGTACTATGCTTCTACTGTGCTCAAAGCCACATAGGTATGTTTTTTGCTACACCAGGAAACCATGGAATATCCCAAAGTGAAGCAACACCCGAAGGTTCTCTTTTTGTCCACTGTGCTCCTTTCCCAATCAGAGTCAATATATTCTTTCCATATCATATCAATACTATAATTATATCTTAGAGCATGTTCAATTGTGCCTCACAGGTATCTCAACACATGCTTCACAATAATCTAGTGTGTCTATCTCGGTTGACTCATAAACTAGCTAATTGCACTCACTGCATAACAAATATTTGGTCTAGTGTTAACCAGAGACATCAGTTATCCCATCGGTTTTTTTTACAGAGTTAGATCAATTTTGTTAGAATCGGAAGAATACACACTTAGTTTCTTCAGATTCGTCACCATTGGTGTAGCCATGGGCTTCAAGTTCAACATCCCAAACTTCTTCAATATCTCAATTGTGTACTTCCCTTGACTTAGGAAGATCTCATTAGTTCTCTGCCATACCTCTAGTCCCAAGAAGTAGTGCATCATACCAAGGTCCTTCATCTCAAACTTAGAGGCCAATGCATATCTACATTCAACAATAAGGCTCTCTATATCGGTGAAGAATAAATCATCAACGTAGAGGACCAAAATCAGGGACTCACCATTAACAGTATTGTAGTACAGGCTGGGATCAACAACACTTTTGTTGAAGCTAAAAAAATCATTAGGTGTCCATCAATTCTCGCATACCAAGCTTGAGGTGGTTGCTTGAGTCCATACAAGGCCTTCTTCAACCTGCACACATGAGACTCCTTCTCATGTATCATGAAACCATATGGTTGCTCGATGTATACTTCTTCCTCAATCTCTCCATTGAGAAAGGTTGTCTTTACATCCATCTGATGTACTCTCCAAACCATGGATGTTGCAGGGGAAATAATCATATAGATAGAAGTGTATCGAGAAACATGAGAAAATGTATCCTCATAATCTATTCCCTCCACCATAGAGAATCCTCTAGCAACAAATCTCATTTTGTGCCTCTCGATGCTCTCATCAACTATGTGTTTGATCTTGTAGATCCATTTGGATGTCATTGAAAACTTCCTCTTAGGTCTTAGAACAATACCCCATACATAATTATTCATGATGGACTGATACTCCTCCATCATGGCATCTCTCCATACTAGATGACTAGTTTCCTCCTCATAACAAGAAGGCTCAGAATCAATGATGTTGCTCATAGATGCGGCATAGCACGGATATATCTGAGGTCTCTTTCTCTCTCGAAAGATACCACAAGGAGATGCATGTCCATCTGTGTCTTGCAGAGTATGATGATCCCATGTAGGTCTCTTCTCACCTACTGCAATATCTCTAGGAACATCAACTGGAGCTATAGGATTAATAAGATCAATTGGATCAATAGGCTCAATTGTCTCCCTCTGAATTTTTGGATGGTGAGGGGGAGAAGGAACCATCTATTCATGTGTCTCACTATTAATCTCCATGTGAGATCCTCTAGATCTATTGAAGGCTACCTCCTCCTCAAAGGTAACATCTTTTCTCACCTCAATCTGTCTCTAACTAGGGATGTAGATTTGATATTCCTTCAAAGACTCACTGTACCCCACAAATGTACCCTTTCTTCCTGAAGGGTCTAGATTGGTCCTTTTCTCCTTGGGTACATGAATGTATACTGGACACCCAAAATATTGTGAAGTGTCCAACCTTAGGCTTCACTACAGTGAAGGCATCCTCGGGATTCATGTTCCTCAAAATATTATGAGGACTTATGTTCTGAACATACACTGCAGTCATGGATGTAGTTTATATGCAAAAGACTTGAGATAGTTTATCCTACAAGGGGTGGCTAGTCCCTTGGGGATGATCAAGCTAAGTCATCTTGGACCATATTGACATATAAAGGTTTCTTCATGAAACCAATTTTTAAGACATATGGAGGTTCCCTCATGGAACCAATGTCTTAAAAGACATATTGAGGTTTCCTCATGAAATCAATGTCTTGGTTCCTTCATCTGATCGTCTGTTAGAGAAAGATTTGCCTCACCCTATGCAATATTATAGAGAGGGATTTATTCCATTCCCCCATGTAGACTTACTTTCCTTGATTGATAAATCTAGAGACAAAAACAAATATTTTTCCATGTGTATGCACCTTGAAAGCTATACGATAAGCATATACACTGGTTTCTCCACTACAACTCATGTACATTGGGATTTGTGCCAGAAAATCAAAATTAAATCTCAGGTTTCCATGTCACGATGGGATATCTATGATCCTTGGCCTTACATATACTAGAAATGTTCTAAATCGACCCTTCAGTTGCATTTTGAAGGCTATAAAGAAGCCAATTCTGAGCTATGGAAAAGAAGAGAGAATTCAAATTTGAGAGCAAAGTTACTTTGGAGAAATTATTACTTCATTATTCACTCTGCATCCCTTTGTCCTTTAAGTCTGAACACAGTGTTCATCCCCTAAGATCTTCCCTTATTTATTGAGAACCTCTTTGTCTCCCTTATATGAGCTTGCCTTTGGTGGAGGATTGAAGTGTTGAAGGCCCAGTTGGAAGGAACTCAGTTTCTTGGTTCTGAACTGTGTCAACACAGAAGTATGTAATGTTTTCACTTCTGTTGATCATTTATTAATAGAAATACTCCTTTCCCATCCAAGTGATATCTTGAAAATATATGTGTTATGATCCATGGGCATGTTTGTTTTGTATATTAATGGATTATGCTATCTAATGTGCTGACCTGTTATATCATCACTATATGCTTGCTCTGCTTGTTTGTTGAGAACTTGTTGCAGGTATAAAGATTTAGGTCAAAGTGCTCAATGGTGGAAATCATCAAACGTTTGGATGAGGCAGGACTCTTTCTTACTTCTCTTGCACATTAGTTTATATATCATATGATGGAATTGAGTCTATTTCTATAGTCATACCTGTCTATTGTGGTTCACCCTAGCCATAGAGAGATTTTCCTCGTAACAGAAGTGGCAACCATATTGGGGATGAATATTATTTCTTAGGGTTTGAAGTACTTTTATCCTTAGATTACTCTCATTTCTATTATGGTTCTTTTCGTTTTATTGCTTGACAACTCCTATTCACTTTGGGTCTGAGTTTTCATCCTTTCTCCCTTGTCTGGCCTTGTTTCAAAGCATATACGTGTCTTTTTGCTTGACAGTCGCGTATACATGCAGGATGTCTCACTGCAAGCTGTGTATATATGTTGTTGGCACAGGGGCAGACCCAGGGTTCAACACTTCAACAACGCACCAATAAAACCCTAACTATCGTCCCTTTCGGCAACACCTGTGAAGTAGATGAAGTCTCACTTGAGGTAGAGGCAGGGGGGTTGCAGGACTCAATTGTCTACAACCTAGTTGGGACACAGATCTTTGATCACAATAGTTAACAGAGCACTTAGAAATTAACATTCATTAGTCTTTTAACCCTTATTCACATCACATGTTAAACCCTTGTTACAGAATAGCGCAGTATTACCCAAGATCTAAGCATATCTAACCATTAGCACATAACATCATAGTAGATCTAGCATTCATTCATACATAAATCACTTGAGAATCAATAGATTAAGCAATTAAATACATAAACAACATACCACAAAACACATCAACATAGGATATACGTGGTTCACCCCAGTGTGGGGCTACGTCCACCAACTCTTCTTCTTCTTTATTAGTCTCTTCAATCTCCTTACCAGCACCAAGATATAAATCCAACTCTGCATAGGACAGGAGATCTGTGTGCACCTCTCCATATCCTCCTTCCCAGAGTTATATAAAAGAACAAAGTCTTACATAGTCTGTGCACAAAGCACGTACAAAACGTTTGCACTTAGCTCTACAAGCCTTAACACATCTTCTTGCACATAGCTAACATTAGCACTAAGCCATCGACTCTTTCTTACATCACCTAGATACTTATTTATACATTAAAAAAAGGGCCTAAACATGGGTAAACCCATGGGCCAACATCCCATACCCATTAAATAAACCCTAAAACCCAAAAATCTCACAAAAAGGGTGAGATCCCATGATCTTCACTTCACCTGGGTGCTCCATCTTCGATCAGCCTGTCGAAGTCCCAAAAATGGTCAAACACGACCAACGTTCTCCCAAAAATTGCTCGAGGGACAACAGGCCCCCAACACTCACCTATGACTCATACTAAGTCACTTTGATCTCAGCAACATTGCTTCGAAGGCCTCGAGTTTGGCTCGAATTTCCTCAAGTTTTTGCTTCGCCAGAGCCTCCTGATCGACGAAATCCTGAATGACTTGCTCGGTGACAGGCCCTTCCAGGCACTGTTCCACTGTGGCGACCACCTGTTCCAACTGTGATCGTTGTCCATTGATCTCTTCAAAGAGGGTGCAGGCTTCGTCTTGCACCGGTTGGAGTCATTGTGTCACCTCCATCACTCTACTCTAGATAACAGTGACCTGTTGTTGAACTGCACGATGCTCTTGTAATATCTTCATCTTTTCAATGGATGTAAGATGCTTCAGTTGTGCTTGCACTGTTGATGCCTACTTCTTTGCTTCCTGGAGCTGTGCCTCCAATCTCCTTAGCTTCAGGTCTTCTGCAAGGCGCTCATAGGTCTACGCACTTTGGTTACTTATTTGCTTGCATTCTGAGGCAAATTCCTTGATTCTTTCGACTTCTCTCCTGGTAGTTTCTTCCCTTTGATATCGCACTTCTTATGAAGTTCTTGACACTGCTTGTAGTTCCAAATTTTCTACTCTTTATTGAAGCTATTGAATGGCTTCGACGAGCTTCCCTACTTGGCTTTCAGCTGTCTCTTCTTCCATCTGAGCCAATCCTGGCACATAGTGAAGTTCTCTAGTTACTGCTTCTCTAACCCCAATATGATCCACGAGCAACTGTTCTTTTTCTTTCTGGATTTTCTCTCTGTCCTCTTCAAACTTCACTCTAAGGTCATATTTCTCTTGTTTTGCAACCCGATGTTTTTCTAGGGCTTCCTCATTTTCTTCCTTCAAGCCCTCTGTGGTCTGCTCTTTTTCTTCCTGTACACGTTGAATGTGAGCTTCTGTCACATCTGCTATTTTGCATAGTTGGTTGGGATCATCCCCCAACTCTACAGATTCTTATGATGACGATGTAGTAGACACTACGCAGCTTGAATAGATTAAATAAACAACATCGTAACAGATTCCTCGAACGGGTCAATATGCCTTAATCAATATGGTTCCATCCATTATGGCGTGGTCCCAACAGCCCAATGGTGATCTTTTCCACAATAAATGTGTTTCTATCCATTCCAAAGTGTCGTTCTAATGGTTGGTACGCCTCCAATGGTCATATAGCTTCATCATGGTGAAGTGCCAATCTGCACTGTTCTGCTATTCTGGCGATGTTTAATTTCTGCAAACCTTCCTTCTGCGAAGTCCTCTCTGGAGCTTCCTGCAATTTTTCTAACTTTGCTTTCTTCTTATTGATATTTTTGTCCTTATTTCCTATGATCTAAGTTTCTAGATTCATCTTTCCATTCGTACTCTTATCTTCTCTTAGCATAGTAACTTCACATTGTTGATGTTCTCTCAAAATTTTCACATGCAATATCTCTTCTCTTACTACTTTTGGGGTAGGTTCTCTTCTCTCTTGCATGGATAGGTTCTTTAAGATTTCTTGTGTTCTTTCAACTTCGACAGCTAAGTCTCTGGTCCTCAGTTGCTTCAACTTGTCCTCTTGTTCTTGTACTAGTCGCTCTATTTTCTCAGTTATGAAGTCCCTTAATTCTTGTTTTTTCTATTCTATGGCTTCCTCTTCTTCTTTCCTTTGGATCTGATCTTTCTCAATCCAAGTATTTCCTAACAAAAGTGCAAAAGGATCATCGTTCTCAACAAACTTAATGACCTCAAAGTCTTCTTCAGTCGATGCTCCATGGGAAATCATAGGTACATGAGTAAGTCTTCCACATAGGGTTATCATCTTTCCTTTAAACAAGCCAAGCCCTCATAATGAAGGAATCATAGTAGGCTTTCCCAAAATTTCCAAGTACTTTCTGGCATAATATTCACCCATGTTTCCTCATCCAAGACACAGTCTATGTCGAAGTCTCTTATTCTTGTTTCTATGCACTGCTTTTCTTTTAAGATCTCTGGTAAACTAATGTCTCTATGATCATTCAATGTTTCTTTCAACTATAATAACATAGAATTTGATTATGTCTGATTCTCTAACATATCCTTAGTTTCTTGACCTTCTTCATGGTTTTATTGTCTCAAGTTCATCTTCTCAACTTTAGCAGTCATTCTAGGGAAATCCAAAACCTCATGATCAATAGATTTACAACAAAGAAAAATAGAACCTCTACCAGGGAATTCCTTAGCAAGATGTCCCGGTCTTCTGCAACTATAGAAAAGTGTCAATCCTCTCTTTCTCTTAAACAGTCCCCAAACTTTCTTGTACTGCGCATTGGGATCACATTGATAGACCTACAATTTGCAAAAAATATTTCTAGGGTCCTGCATCCACTTGTTAGTCCAAAAATTATTTCTATGCATAGGAATAACATATCTTCCACTATCTCTATCAGATCTATTCATATCAAATATTCTCTCTTCTAGATGTGCCCTAGTTTTGATACTAGGACCAAATCTATCAAACATACGTAGATCCATACTTTCGAAGCAAACATTTCCACTTATCTTACCTTTATCAGAGCACAAAGCTTTAAGATCTTACCTCTTTCTTCATATTGGGCTTCCTTCTCTTAGCACAGAGCTTCGCAAGTCAAGTAGAATACTGCGCACTACAACAATAGATCTACGCATAAAATTTCTCTTTTCTTCCGTTCCCAACAATCATAGTTTCAGGTCCAGGCAACGAAACCATTTGTTGGCATAGGGGAAGACCCATGGTTCAACGCTTCAACAATGCACCAACAAAACCCTAACTACTGGCCCTTTCGGCAACACCTGCGAAGCATATGAAGTCTCACTCGAGGTAGAGGCAAGGGGGGTTGCAGGACTCAAGTGTCTACAACCTAGTTGGGACACAGATTTGTGATCACAATACTTAATAGAGCACTTAGCAATTAACATTCATTAGGGTTTTAACCCTTATTCACATCGTAGGTTAAACCCTTGTTACAGAACATTGCAACATTATCCAAGATCTAAGCATATCTAACCATTAGCACATAGCATCAGAGTAGATCTAGCATTCATTCATACATAAATCACTTGAGAATCATTGGATTAAGAAATTAAATACATAAACAACATAGCACAAAGCACATCGACAGAGGATATACGTGGTTCACCCCAGTGTGGGGCTACGTCCACCAAATCTTCTTCTTATTTATTAGTCTCTTCAATCTCCTTACCAGCACCAAGCTACAAAGCCAACTCTGCATAGGACATGAGATCTGCGTGCACCTCTCCAGATCCTCCTTCCCCGAGTTAGATCAAAGCACAAAGCCTTACATAGCCTGTGCACAAAGCACTTACAAAACATTTTCACTTAGCTATGCAAGCCTTAACACATCTTCTTTCACATAGCTAACATTAGCACTAAGCCATCAGCTCTTTCTTACATCGCCTAGCTACTTATTTATAAATTACAAAAAGGGCATAAACATGGGTAAACCCATGGGCTGACATCCCATACCCATTACATAAACCCTAAAACCCAAAAAGCCCAGAAAAGGGCGAGATCCCGCGATCTCCACTTCACCTGGGTGCTCCGTCTTCGATTAGCCTGTCGAAGTCCAAAAAATGGTCAAACACGACCAACATTCTCCCAAAACTTGGTCGAGGGCCAACATATGCTCGGTTTTCTCAAACAATCACGTATGCCTTTTCTCCTTGCATGTTTTATTGGTGCGGTGTTTGCTGGGTGAGATTTGATGCTTGTTGAGCCTTCTTAGGTCTCTGTAGTTCCTATTGAGTACCTGTGGGATGAAAGGAAACCCTCTTTTGGTTGAATTTTTGGGCGAATTTTTTCTCTTCGTCTTTTCATTTTTATTTTCCTTGTACATTGGGTTGGGTGTTTCATTGCTTGATATCCTGCCTGAGTTATCTCTCTTTTATACACAGTAAGGCTATATATCAGGTTACTTTTCAGTCCATGCATTTTTAGTTTCGATATATAGAAAATACAAAAAAAATAGGCATTTTGCATTGCTTGGCATTTTTTGTCTTTTGAGTTTTTATCATAATCTTAGTGCATACAGTGAAATATTGCATTTTTACTTCTGAATCGCAGAGTTGAATTTGAAAATTGCATCGTTTTTAGGAGTATATCATACATTAAAATTTAAAGTTAGACTTTGCATTATTCTCATATTTTACTTTCTTGTAGAGTCATAACACCATGAGTTTCATCGCCATACCTTTTTTAGTAATCACGGCCATAAAATGAATGCGATAGTTTAAAATTTATTAGTAACGATTCTGTTTTCTAGGGTGCACAAACTAGCCTAGGATTTAGTGCCTTGGAATAGGATTTTGTGAGTAAACTTCTCCAAGGCAATTAAATCAACATATGTGTCTGAGAAAGGGAGTTGAGAAGTCCATTGTATAATTTGTAAGATCAAGAGGCTCCGCTCACACCAGAGTTGATCACGAGGTCACACGAAGTTGGTTGAAGGGATATTCCCTAGATACTCGCCTAGCATCATAGATATTTCTGTGGATTTATTCATATTTGGGGATCTTTCTAGTGATCATAACTCCATGAGAGGCGGTTCTTTCAAGGTTTCAGGCTTTTCTACCCTTCCCATATGGTGATCCAGACGTACGACCGCTCGCCTGATTGTCGATTATACAGTGGTTTATTAGTTTCTTGACTTAGGTATCTCATAGGTTAATTGCAAGGGTTATTCTGCTAGTACCCTAGGTCAGATATGGGTCGGACAACACACAACCTTTATGGAGGATTACCTCTCTGGGGGGATTTGACCGACTGGTTGTTAAGCCCACGAGGTCCCCTACAACTGATTTTTTTACCTCCGATATTTAGTGAGGAGTCTTGGGTCCCTCTTGGACGAGACATACCTTCTTTAGGGAGGGAGGTCACTTAGCCACTTTAGCTCGTTTGCATGCATATTGGCTGTTTGACTTTTGGTGTGTTCTTTGCTTACTAGTTGGCCTCAGGATATATATATATATATATATATATATATATTTATCTTTAGAGTCTTAAGTCATCGTGGAGTTGGACCATCCGTCCTGTGGGTCTTGTTTCTTGTTACAGTTACCACCGGATTTCATTTCCTTACCTTCTAAAAGGTGTAGAGTCATTATACATGGTACACACACATCCATTGTTTAGACTTGTGATTCTACAAGGATGAGTACTGAACTTGGTCTTCAGAATTATGGGAGCCCTTCAAATCCCATACCCACTATAGTTGATGGCACACCTTTGACTCCTGCAACCTCTATGGTCATTGTGCCGGAGGCACCTATCATTACTATGGCCCAGCCTATATTTAATGCTTATGCTATCGCCTTGAACCCCTTTGGGTCTCTTGGCCACTCACCGTGCTACAATGTTCAGTCCATCCCTATGGATTCTATTCCATTTTCTTATGGTATGCCTAACTTCACCTTGTAGTTTTCGAACTCCATCCCAGCTACTGGCCTTAATGCTAGTGCTGGACTTGGGGGTAGTACACCTTCCTACACTCCTTTTTCCTTTTTCATTGGGTGGATCTCAAATCCCTCAAATGACTCCTAATATGGGAGGTATGTCTACTTTTAATTATGGGTCCAATCCTCCTACTTCTGGGTGGAATAGTCAACCTGGCGGACAAGCTTCGGCTCAAGTTCTGTCCTACAATCCTACCTCCTTGACGCAAATTCCAACCAATACATTTGGCATGACGAATCTGCCTCTACCCTTCGGTTTCCAACCTGGGGGAGGTCATTTTCATGCTTTTGAAAACCCCCAACCTAGATCTAATCCTGTCGGGGGAAATTTCTATAACCCTCATTAGAACATTCCAGTTGGAATGATTCCCAACCAACCTTATATGAATCATCCTGGAGGAGGGCCTTATAATTATGAACAAGGCCATGGTGTTTACCAGAACCCTAGATGGCCTCCGAATTCACAAGCACAATATTTCTCGGGAGGTTGAGGCTAGATGTCACAACCCCGTCTCCCTTTTCTGGCCACGCTTAATCTGCCAAATTTGTCTAAGTTAATGAATGACCCCGTGAGTCACGATCCTACATGGCCCCCAGTCCCCACCAAACTTCTTTCGGACATACCAAAGTTCGAGGGTAATAATGGAGAGGATCATGGTGATCACGTTACTACCTTTCACCTTTGGTGCTCATCAAACTCCCTTAATGATGATTCTATTTGTTTGATATTGTTTCAATGCACCCTTATCGAAGTTGTTGTGAAATGGTATATCGAGCTACCGAGGGGGTCATATGGGACTTTTAGTCAGTTGTGATGGTCTTTCTTAACCACTTCTAGTTGCCCATTTGTTATGATGTTGGCTTAGAATTGTTATCTACTTTACACCAGGATACTTCCACTCATATCTCGGACCATATCCAGGAGTGGAGTAGATGGAAGAGGTTTATTAAGACCCCTATACCCCTGACCTTTCTTTTAGAATGGTTTCTTAAGTCTTTTCACCCTCCTATCTCAAAGGATGTTGCTACTTCTAGGGTTATCACTGAAGAAGAAGCAATCTTTAGAGCCCAAGAGTTATATTTGATATATGATCAGTCTGGGATGTTATACCATCTTCTTCCTAAAGACCGCAGTCTACTTACGATCCTAGAAAAAAGCTCGGACCTCATGCTGATGGCATTGTAGGTTCTGCCAATCTAAAGTCTACAGACTCGGTGACAAACCAGTTGAAAGAGTTGTCCTTAAGCCATTCTATAGGAGGACCAACCTCGTCTGTGTCTTCCAATCCCACTTAGTTGGTGGATGTACCCTCCATGCAATCGTCGGCCAACCTGAATGGTAACCAGCAACATGGATGGAATAAGAGGAAATGACGTAATAACCATAAGGGTGGGGAAAATGGTAATAAACCCAAGGACAATAATAATAATGAGAAGACAGGTAGTAATATTGGAGAGGGTAAATGAGAAAAACATAAGGTGAATTTTCCCTGTAAGCTTTGCACATATGATCACCTTACCCATTTGTGCCCCAAACTTGCAGAAGTTGCGAGGCTTTTAGCTCAATCGCCTGCTGTGCTGACGAATCCATTCCCACATAATCAACACTTAGCCTCGATCTCCTCAAACGTCGAAAATGTGGTTGGTGGAGGTCAAAACCAGCATTTTCAAGATGGCAACCATTTATGTATCAATATGGTCGATACAAAAATAGATGTAGCCACTCAATCTCGAGACTATAGTTCTAAACAAACTAGTTCTGGTCTAGAATCTCCTCCTCCTCTGGAGACGACTTTACATATTGAGAAACTGGAGCCACTACCTCGTATTCTGAAAGGAGTTCTTAAGCGCTCTACCCATAATAAAAATGCTAGAGCCGCCCAAAAATACTCTATTGTTGAGGACCTGATCCAAAACCCTTGTGCGATGTTAGCTTTGGAGGTACTCCAAATGTGTCCTTCACAGAGGAATGCCTTACTCTTTGCTCTAGGAGCTCTAGAACCAAATGGCTCAAAGGTTATCAAGTTTGACGTCACAAATGTTAAGCCTCACTTTCCTTACCATGAGGCTTTCCAAATCCATGTGGAGTATTCAAAGTATACCATCAAATGTGTGGTTGTTGATGAAGGCGTTGCTATGTTTGTGATGTCCCTAGCCTATTGGAAAGCTCTTGGTTCTCCAACCCTTTCCAAGTCATCGAACATGTTTACTTATTTTAAAGGTCATTCCTTCCGACCTCACGGTATTATCTCCACCTTTCCGGTCCAGTTAGGTGGGAAGACGGTAGAGGTGGAATTAGAGGTAGTTGATGCACCTCTTGATTATAACCTGTTACTAGGTTGCAATTGGACTTATGCTATGATCATTGTCGTATCGTCTGTGTTTCATATTCTTTGTTTTCCTCATGAGGGGAATATAGTGATGATCGATCAGTTATCCTTTTCATGCTCTAGTCCTAATGCATCTCTTGGATAGTTGATCCCTGTGATCAACAATTCTCAGCCGACAACTGAGAATATCGGTGTCGGAATGTATTTTCCCCTTATGGGTACTTTCAACTTCTCGACACCGAACCATCAAGTTTATGCCATGTCCAGTAGGCATGTCTCGACTGGGAGGTCCATTCCTTTCTACATGTCTTATTTTGATGATTCGTGGACCCTACCTTCCCTGACTTTGTCTTGTGAAGGAAATTCGCATGTTGGGATGGCCATGCCACGATCAACAACAAATATTGTGTATTGAGTTCTTCTCGACTCTTCCGTCGATCCTGATCTTATTCCCTCACTGACGAACGAGGAGGATCTCCTGTCTAGGTCCGTGTGGGACACCTCATTTTCTTATTCACATGATTTCCTCGATGGGACTTTGCCTTTAGATGAAGCCATCATCGAATCCGTGAATGGTTCCAACAAACCTGGGGATGATATGCATCACCGCTCCTATTTTCTCCCAGAGCTTGAAAGAATCGAAGACAACTTTCGATCTACTTTGAGTGGGATAGTCGATCACGTCATGCTTCCACTTGATATGCATGAAATTTATGGCGAAGGAAAAATGGATATTATTTCTCCTACCATCCAAATTGACATCTCTCGTGCCCCTGGAAAGGTTGAAAATGTAAATATCGGTGCAGATTGTTCGCTAGAAGAAATCTTGATCTACACCGAGCTCTTCAAGGAATTCTGAGATGTATTCACTTGGTCCTATGAAGATATGCTAGGGATCGACCCTCGTATTGTCGAACATGAGATTAAAACTTATCTGGATGCTAAACTTGTTCAGCAATGTCTTAGAGTTGTGAACCCTCGAAAGGCCCCTGCTATTAAAGAAAAGGTGGAGAAGCTACTTAGTGTTGGCTTCATCTACCTGGTTCCCTTGACCGAATGGGACTCCAAACCCAGTCCCATAGATAGAAGCAAGGAACCATTCATGTATGTATGGATTTCGGTGACCTGACCAAGGCCTGTCCGAAAGAAAACTTCCCCACACCTTTCATCGATCAGATTCTCGACGAGTGTGTGAGAAGCGAAGTATTTTATTTTATGGATGGATTTTCAGGATATAATCAAATTAAAATCAAACCCAAGGATCAACACAAGATGACATTTATTTTTCCTTGGGGAACCTTTGCATACCGGAAGATGCCTTTCGGCCTTAAAAACGTCGGAGCAACCTTTCAACGTGCCATGAATTTCTCTTTTCATGATCTTAAGCACTTAGTCGAAACTTACCTTGATGATCTTGTTGCTCACTCTCATAAGAGAGTGGATCACGTTATTCACCTTCGGATTTTTTTTGAAAGATGTCATTATTATAGAATTTGGTTGAACCCTCACAAATGCATATTTTGTGTTAAGTATGGTCGTCTTTTAGGTTTTCTAGTTTCTGAGACTGGGATCATGGTAGATCCACTTAAGGTTGAGGGAATACTTAGGTTG
The DNA here is from genome assembly GCA_009831015.1 of Picea engelmannii. Lineage (NCBI taxonomy): Eukaryota > Viridiplantae > Streptophyta > Pinopsida > Pinales > Pinaceae > Picea > Picea engelmannii. The sequence continues at coordinate 1,114,643 of ML777563.1, read as the reverse complement.
CCTCCCCCGTGCACGATTAGACAAATTTAGGGTCTGCAGGGGAAAGATAACTTTCTTCATAAGTTTATAGTGAACTATGCCACTATCACTAAAGGTTTCATGCATCTTTTGAAGAAGGACACCTCGTTTATCTGGGATGAGAGAGCCGAGGATTCCTTCGATGCTTTGAAGAAAGTTTTGGTGTAGGCGCCTCTGTTGACGCCTCTCAACTACAGTAGATATTACTTTCTTTATATCGCCACGTAAGAGGATACGATTGGTATGGTTCTGGTTCAGGAGGATGATGAGCTCCATGAGAACGACATCTACTATCTTAGTCTAACTTTACTTGGTCCCAAACTTAATTATACTCACGTTGAAATGTTATCTTTGGTTGTTGTTCATGCAATCCAACGTCTACGTCATTATATATTACTTTGTAATACTACAGTGGTTGTTGGCGTCAATCCATTTCAATACGTCCTTACCCAATGTATCATAGGGGGAAAATACAATAAATAGATTTTCATTTTACAGGAGTTTGATCTCGATTTCTCTTCCACGAAATCCAAGAAATCCCTAGTCTTTGCAGAGATAATATCCGATTTTCCACAATTAGATGAGGACGTTATCCATGTTGATTTGTTTGCAGACGAACATTTTTATTTTCTTGTCGTCTTACCCCTGGTACGGAGACATTGTGCTCTATCTTCAGACCTTGAAGTTTCCTCATCATCTCTCACGAGATGACCGACGGCATATAAGGTACCAAGCTAAGAAATATACTATTGTCAGTGAAACTTTGTATTGCTAAGGAATAGATGATATCTTGCGTTTTTTTTTAAATCACGGAGAAGATGAGTCTGTTTTCAATGATTAACACAGTGGGTCTTGTGGTGGTCATCTATTCGAGCTTGCGACAACCCAAAAAATTTTGCGAGTCGATTATTTTTGGCCTACTATCCTTAAGGATTGTATTGAAGCGATTAAGAAGTGTCACCCCTTCCAGGTGTTCACTTGAAAAATGTTCTTGCATCTATCCCCTCTTCATTCAGTCATTACCATCAGTCCCTTCACCAAGTGGGGGGTGGAATTTGACGATTGCAACCCAACTTCGGCTGGGGGGGCATAAACACACTATCGTGGCCGTCGACTACTTTACTAAGTGGGATGAGGCCATGCCTACAGTTAAATCCTATGGGAAGACTGCATCCTTCTTCGTATTCAATCATATTATCGCTCGGTTCAGTATCCCGACTGATATTGTCATTGACCATGGCAGTCACTTTCAAAATGAGATGATGGAAGAACTAACAACTAAGATGGGGTTTAAACATGGTCATTCTTCTCTTTGTTATCCCTAGGAAAATGGGCAAGTAGAGGTCGTCAACAAGTCACTCAAAACCATTTCACAAAAAACTGTTAGTCAGAGTAAATCCGACTGGCACATCATGCTATATCCTACACTCTGGGTATACCAAACCTCGGTCAAGACTGCCACTAGATTTTCCCCTTTCCAATTAGTACACAGTGTGGAGTCAATATTACCCATTGAATGTGAAATCCCTTCTCTTAAGCTAGCAGTCGCGCTCCTACCTGACACTTCCGATCTCGACCGATGCCTTGTATACCTAGAGAGTCTTGATGAGAAGCATCGAGACTCCTCTATGACTATCGAGGTGAACAAATGACATGTTAAGGTCTAGTATGATAAGTATGTATGTCCTCAGTTGTACGCTGAGGGTGACTTGGTCCTCTTGCACGATCAATCCAAAGAACCACTGGGGGAAGGAAATTTTAAACCCATGTGGCACGGTCCTTACATCGTGCGACATGTTCTAGAAAAAGGGGCCTATGAGTTAGAATATTACGAAGGGAATAAGTTGGTCGAGCCCAGAAATGGGTTGTACTTGAAAAGATATTACGCTTGAGCCCTAGGTTTGGGAGGAACTCTCTGTATGCTAATGTAATTTAATGTATATATCTCTTTTATTTTTCGTCTTTGATTTGCTTATCAATTTTTCACTTGGTTGACAAATGTCAATGGATTCGTCAGTCTACTTAGGATTCACAGATGGGGCCAGTCACCACACTTAGAACTTGAATTATGTTGCTTGGGTGGTTTATTCACCCGAGGGTCTACTGGTGTCTTCAAGAGGCGTATGCCTAGGTCTATCCATGAATAATGTGGCCGAATATAGCATCATTATAGAACTTTTATGTGATGTTATTTCACATGCCATTCGTTCATTAGAAGTTCACCTAGATTTCCAGGTAGTAGTATGTCAGTTGAACGGTCGGTACAGCATGCGTGATCCTACTTTACTTCAATGATTCCTACGAATACATATTTTATAATGACAATTTGATTTTATTACATATTATCATATTCCTAGGATTTCTAATCATGTATCCGATGCTTATGCTAAATTTGTTTTAGATTGGCATTTCTCACATAATTAAAACAAAAGAAAACCATCTAATCAATGTACATATTATAAAATATAACTAAAGTTGAAGATCATTTTTTATATATTTCAAAAAATATGGTGTTTGTAGTACAAAATGGGGCTAACACCCTCAATACATATACAACCAATATTACAACATCCCATGACATCTACGCCTGTGGCGTTGGATGTGTGTTATGGTAGAAAACCACGACGTTTGGAAGACGTTGAAAGAGTCATACCCATGCCCTGGGTACACCAACCACCTGCCATTGCATGGCTTCAAGCAGATTCTCTACCTGAACCATGGGTATCCTGTGAGTCAGATGTGACAGGTTGCCCTACACATTTTGTAGGACCCTCTCAGCCTCTCCTCTCGCCGCTTTGTCTCCCTGATTCCTCCATCGATGTTGAGGGATACCCTTTGTCCATCGTGGACCCACATCTGTGACACACAAATGTCTAGTCAATACTTAAGCACCATCCAAAAATATTTTTGTCCTAATTATAAAAAATACAAAAAAATGAAATATGTAAAAAAAAAATTACATACGTATGTCACTGTAGGAAGACCCTAGTGGAAGTGGCATGTCTGGATATCCTCTGAATTTGATCCCCTTGTAAGGATAGTCATCTAGAGCAATGACCTGTCACTGCCACCAGTAGAAAAAATCCTCATTGTAGGGTGTCGACACCCTACCTCCTCCCTGTCGCCTCATCACCTCGGTCCATAGTGCCATGGCTGGATTGTGAGGTCCTCTTGGGAGAATATCAACTCTAGGTCCCAAACCTGGAGCCCTCTTGAAAAAGAAACTTCACAAGATGGAGGAAAACATGAAATTTATTTTACCCCCCTGCTTACACTCCATCAACTGGCTCTTCATATTGGTAAGTATTGAGGTACGACAGTCGTACACTGTGGTTCTCACACACTGCACTACATAGAACATGAGAGGCCTCGATTCCTGGTGCAACGAGGCCAAACCTGTGATCTTGGTCAAAACTAGTATAATGATCTTCAAACTGAGGTTGTTTATTGCCCGGATAGGGACTTGAATCCCTACCTTAGGAGTCCCTGCTACACAGTGGGCATCGATATATTATTATATCTTCATCCCACTACCTTCTCCCTGTGACTTGAGGTTCACAACCTCCCCCTAACGTAATAGACCAGTCATGAAGTAAATTTCCTCTACTTCAATTCTCAATGGTTGCCCATCGAGATTGAAGCTCTCGCTATCAGGGTCCCAGTAACCCACCAACATTTCCACCAACCTCACTTGGGCTCTCATGCCTTTGAGCGCCCAAAACTTATACAAACCACGTCGCTTTAATGCCATTTGGCCCCCTAGATCTTGATCTACAACAACATCGACCTCCTCATGCTCTCGCTCTCTCCATTCAAGAACCATCCTGTCAAAGACAAATATAATTTTGAGTTAGAACCCTTCTTTTTTTTCATTTTCATGCCTATACACAACTTCCTTTTCACATAGTCGCATGTAGGGCTCAATACATGTGCCATGTAGTTCACACATGACCGTATACCTAGTTGTACACATGACCTAACCAAAGCCAGCCCGCGTACACCGAAATCTATGCTTTGCGCTTTAAATAAGTAAAACTTTAAGACCTAATTCAAAATTTTAAACCACTGAATTTGAAGAGGAAGAGAACAAGAATTACCTGGTCTAGACGGCTGGTGATTTCGTTGACGGATTCTCCCGCAATCGTCGTTTGAATCTTGGAGGAATTTTGGTCCAATTTGCACTAGTTGGGTAAAAAATCAAAATGGTATAGTAATTTTTTATTTTATTACTATTTATAAATCATTTTTACCCACTTTCTATAGTTTAAACAATTTTTTGCACCTAATGGACTAATGCAAAAGTGGATCGAGTTGGTTTTTGCAGTTTTAACCTAGGATTCTTGCAGATTTTAGTACTTTGTCGATCGTTTGTCACTCTGGGCAGGTACGTTCATTACCCAACATATAGAATAGGTACCCATTCTGATATGAATTTTCACTGTCGCTCTTTATTCCCTAGGTACAAACCCATTTATTGCGACACATAACCTTTCGTCTGTTATAAAGTAGTGTCATTTTCAAGTGGTAGAGACTTACCAAACATGGGTGCCCTAGTTAGATCCCCTATTGCATTTGGTGCCCATGCCGATATTTTTTCATAGGACCAGGATTCGCTCACAACTCGTACTTGAATTTATGCTGAGCCTCATTTCTCCTTCATAAACATGCAACCTTATAACCTGTGGACTCCCAAAACGATTTTAATTTAAGCTCTTTTCCATCTCGTCTTTAAAAAAGAAAAAATATTGTCGAGTGATTTGTCCCTTTCACACTTGTTAAATCGGATTTGAAATATCATGATTCTTAGTTAAGCTATTTTCCGACTCGTTATCAAAACGTGAAAAAATCGCCGAGTGAACTTGTCTTCTTCACACTCGTAAAAGAGACGTCTACTTGGAACAAGTTTATCCCTTTTTCACACCAAGTAGACTAAAAGACATAAAAAAGGACATTTTTTGGCGTTAATTTATGATTGCATCTCATGCCCCTGCTTGCAGTATTGAGCCTATAGTGGGTTCTCTCTTTATGTTATAAATCGTTTGCCTCCACAGTTTTTCATCCTCAACCAAGAAGAGCCTTGTTTATATCCTTCGCAATTTGACACCCTATACGTAGGAGGGAACATTTCCCTGAGTGTCCATCTCCCGCATGCACTTCCCTGCATTGGGCATAGGTACGTTCCACTGCTGGAACTAGTTTTTCTTACTTACGACACTCGTTTCCTCCTCTATATCATAGCATTCGTTTGTTATGAAAAACAAAAAAAGACGGGCGGGAAGGGAGTATTATATTATATCGACAACATTCGTGTTCCATTTGAACATAACACAAAGTTATTTGAGTCCATTTATCATAATTTTGGGTTTAATATAGCCTTAGGAAGCTGGTCTCATTACATAGTCTTCTCTGCTGACTTGGTACTCTTCCCATCCCTACAGAGAACTTCATTGATGCCTCCTGCATCTCATGATTTTATCATTGGGCCTATGCTGCCAGAGTCCACCATATGTCTCTTTCTCTTGTTCAAAGGAAGTCTATTAACCGATGTCGGCCAATCCTCGGAACTATTGACTTTGCATGTCAGCCATACCCTCAATTTGTCTCAGAATCACATGATACTTTAGTCCTATCATGCACCTTGGCCCTAGTTTCATCATTGGTAGGTCACCTTGAACCCAACAGTCCACATTTCATCATTGTTCGTTGATTGGGTGGTTTCCCTTGTGTTCGACGGCAAGAAATCTATTCACACATTGGGATTCATGCAGTTTCTTGGATGCCATTAGCCTTATTGGTGGTCTCCTCACCTTTGTCAGCAGTTTTTCATCATTGGCTTCTATTCAGAGGGTCTTTTTTGTGTACCGCTTTCACTTGGCACATGCGAAAGATGCACAGGGTCGTTGGTTCGTGAACTTGTTCTTCGTATGATTTCCACCAAATCATGAAGCTCCTGCTTTGTACCTCGTGCTGACTGATGAGAGATTCCTTAATTATCTCCTTTCAGCGGGTCTCTTTCCATTGACATCAACCCATTTATTTTGGAAATGAGGCCTAGAGTCTTATGAGTACCTTGAGGCTTGTAGTCATTAGTGGCAGGCTCTCTCACCATCGATATTTGGGAATACATCAATGTCTCCTGATCGATGGATTCTTCAGGTGTTTGACACCGAATCCTCTATTCACACTTGTAAGAATGTACTCGGTGCCTTGATACCTACTTTCATTATCGGTAGGCTATCTCACATTTGTTAACGGTATACATCAATGACCGATAATCAAACAATGTCTCATTCTGTTCGACCTCAACTCCTTTATTCACATGATGTAGACTTGCACCCTTGATGGATAGTGTAGAAGACTTGAAGACATCACTATGCGGCAACATCTTTCCTGAGTTGTTGCTTCTATTTCATTGGACCAGTACCTATATGACTTCAGTGATCATGGGAGATCAGATTGTACTCCATGGTATACAGATATCTTTAGTTTGGTTTTGAGACTGGTTCTACTAGGCCTTGTTCGTGACTATGACAATTTTTTTGGCATGTAACCGTATTTTTATTCACCTATTCATGGCCACAGACACTTGTTTGGTATATTTTTCACATGGATCTGTAGTGTATTTTTGGCAGCCATGTATGCAAAGTCAGTACAAAATGTAAGGAGAAATTGAGTTCGTCCAGCTAGTTCTCTACCACTCCACTTCTGGGTTATTTATAATGTATTTCGGCCATCGCATATTCTCCTCTGACCTCACACATTAGGGGGCATCATTTAGAGCAAGATTTTCCTCACCCTATGAAATCTTATAGAGAGGGCCTTATTCCATTCACCCATGCATACTTACTTTCCCTGATTGATAAATACAGAGACAAAAACAAATATTTTTCCACTTGTACACACCTTGAAAGATATACAACAAGCGTATACGTTGGATGCTCCACTACAGCGCGCGTACATCAGGATTTGTGCCAGAAAATCAAAATTAAATGTCTGGTTTCCATGTCACGATAGGAGATCTCTGATCCTTGGCCTTCCATATACTGGAAACGTTTTGAATCGGCCCTTCAGTTTCATTTTGAAGGCTATAAATAAGCCAATTCTGAGCTATCGAAAAGAAGAGAGAAATCAACTTTGAAGGAAAGGATACTCTGGAGAAATTATTACTTCATTATTGAGTCTGCATCCCTTTTTCCTTCACATCTGAACACAATGTTCATCCCCCAAGCTCTTCCCTTATTGATGGAGAACTTGTTTGTCTCCATTATATGAGCTTTCCTTTGGTGGAGGATTGAAGTGGTGGAGGCCAGTTGGAAGGAACTCGGTTTCTTGGTTTCGAACCATGCCGTCACAGAATTCTGTAATGTTTTCACTTCTGTTGATCATTTATTAATAGAAATACTCCTTTCCTGTCCAATTGATATCTTGAAAATATATGTGTTATGATCCATGGGAATGTTTGTTTTGTATATTAATGGATTATGCTATCTAATGTGCTAACATGTTATATCATCACTATATGCTTGCTCTTCTTGTCTATTAAGAACTTATTGCAGGTATAAATCTTTGGGTCAAAGTGCTCAACAGTGGACATCATCAAACATTTGGATGAGGTAGGCCTATTTCTTACTTCTCTTGCACATTATTTTATATAGCATATGTTGGAATTGAGTTGATTTCTACAGTCATACCTATCTGTTGTGGTTCACCCTAGCCATAGAGAGATTTTCCTTGTAACGTCGTCTGAGGAATGTCAGGAGGAGGTCCTCTATTCACACATGCCTGAGGTACCACCAACATCTCTATTGTAAGTTCTGCTATTTGCACATGCTCGAGTTCAAATAAGAAATAGGAATATGGTAACGGTAACTCGAGGTCACTAGTAACATTTACCTTTGTTGAAAATCTAACACTTTGAATGCTAATGAAGAAATTTATGTTTCTCAATTTCTGGTACATCACCCGAAGAAAACTATTGGTCATAACATTCGACCATTAGTCGCTCCATATTTTGTTGTCACTATATGCAACATCATTCTTCTTAATCAGATGATATTTGATTTCCTCATTTAAAACATCTTTAACTGGATATCTTATGCGCTTAACATTTAACTCTATAAATGTTGGTTCTTCATATAAGTCTTTAACAAAGACTTTGTAACCAAGACTACCTTCAATAGTGTATATAAATTATGTTGTCTTATTCCCCACCGCATATTCACTTGTTGGTGTATGCTCAATTGTGTCTTTAACCTCGCGTGACACTTTGGGAACACTTGTTTGGAATGTCGTAATCTAACTAGGTTCCGGTCTGTCAGATTCTCCTTGCGGTTGTTTGCCTTTTCCACTGCTGGGTGAACTGCATGTTCTCTCGCGTAAATATGCCATTGTCTCTAGTGCTTTCCAAGCTCGCTAATGTGCCTCACACTGCGTCTTTTAGTGTGCTTGAACGCTATGATGTAAAGGTGAAAAAAGGGTTTATGTAAACATTTTAAAGTACCTTCCCATCTTGCGATTCTTTGTTTGTCTCTTACGCAGTGTAATTTGCATGTAGCACCAAAATTGCAAGTTCTTGTCTGGATTATATAAAACTGTCATTCATGTTGATTGAAGGAAACTTACTTTTAATTCGGGAAGATGATGATCCATAGCATTTCACACTTTCTGCATAAGGTCCAATCTTTGCCTCCATACTCTCATGTTGTTGTTGAAGACTATTTTACCACATAGCCTTAAGGTAGAGCCAGAATCGGTGTTTCCCTCGCAATGAAATTAGAGGTCGTTAACTTAATGGAGATGCTAATGGTGATGGTCGCAGCGACATGTCAATATGTGATAATAAGTCCAAGAAATTATGTTCGTCACATTTTTCCAAAGCCTAAATTTATCATTGAATATTACACTGGGTATCTTTGTCACCACATCATGAAAATTCATGACCCACAAAATTATGAGGCCCAGTTCATCACACTGATCTCTGAAAGCAACATTTCCAATGCGAGGGCCTGCAAATGAATATACCGTGATTGGTATTCTGCCACAAGATTCATAATGGGAGTGATTAAGTTCGATCTCGACGATATCATAAGCACCTAGCATAGCCAATGCACTGCCCATGCTATGTCCAGTTATGGTTATGCTAATCTCTTCTCCCTTGTATCCAATAGGCTAGGTCTAAACAAAAACTCTCTAATTTTCCCAGGCCCTCCCGTGAGGGAGTCAAGCCCAATCCTGCTCTGATACCATGTTGTTGTTCTTCATATAAGATATGATCAATATATTCTTACAATGATGTGTGTTCCATATATAGGGAACATATGGTGACCATCCATGAAAGGATGTGTCCCTTGAAGAATCAATAACTATTTATTATTATCATTTACTTATTATATATGATATTTAATAATCAATATATTATTAATTATTCTTATAATAGATTGTCTTCCCAATGTTGTCCAAACATCAACATGTATGTGTTGGATAAACCATCAAAATGAGAAGACTACCTTCATTTGGTAGAGTTTGCGTACAATAACGGGTATCGATCATCTTTAAAGATGAGCCCATTTGAGGCACTTTATGGCATAAAATGAAACACACTAGTGAGTTGGGATAACCTAGCAGATCGCGTAGTGGTTGGGTTAGATCTGCTCCAGGAAATGGAAGAGAAGGTGGTGAAGATCAGGCAAAATTTAAAGGTTCCCCAAGACAGATAGAAAATTTTTGCATATAAAGGCAGAACCCATGGGGATTTTAAAGTGGGTGACCATGTGTTTTTGAAAGTAAAAGCAAGGCGCAGTTCCCTGAAGTTGGGGAATTGTTCCAAGTTGGAAACACACTACTGTGGACCATTTGAAATCCTAGAGAGGATTGGTCATGTCACATATATGCTTGCATTTCCTGCATCCTTTTGTATTCATAATGTTTTCCATGTATCATTGCTTAATAAGTAAGTACTTGATGCTAATCATATTATTGATTGGAATGTGATTCAGGTGGAGCCAAAAGGAGATTTCTGAGTGTGACCTATTTTCATATTGGATCAAAAAATAAAACAGCTCCAAAATTGAGTCATGGTGTTTGTAAAGGTCCAATGGACCTAGTATGGTCCTGAGGATGTAACATGGGAGCGAAAGGATGCTATGTGGGTAGAGTTTCCTCATCATTTTGAAAAGTTTTGAAGTTTTTATGTACATGTGTATATAATGCATCGAGGATAGTGCGTAAATAAGGGGGAAGGGAATGTAGTGTCCCTAATCCAAAACCCAATTATAATTGTTCATAGAAAAAATTATAGTTGTAATTGTACATAGAAAACCCAATTGTGACTTACAATTATTAGTCTCTCTCTCTATATATGACATTGTCATCCATAAAAACATGATAGTTTCAAGTTACAACTTTTAAAGGATATAATTTTTTTAAAACAGGAGAATTGGTAGACCTTCCAATTGTCACTAAGAAGACAGAGGGTCAAGTTAGAGAGACTATCCCTATAAACTTGGACCTAGCACAAGCTCCGATAAACCACGCTAAGAAAGTAAGTCGAGTTTTAGACCTGGGAAGGCTCCTATAATGGAAGACAACGTCTTTCGAAATGAGACGTCCACCTTTCAACCTAGCCCGATGGGCTTACAATGTTTAGATGATTAAATAAACAAGGTAGAAGTATTAAAGGAGATGATGGTATGTATCTTGTCATTCTTGTTCACTAGTAACAAGTACCACTACCGACATATAAATATCATATAAATATCTTGTAGTTGCTTCTTGAATCTTCACTCAACCACAAATTCAACATTATAGGAAACATTAAAAGGTAACATAGATGGAGCAAGACACTTTAACCAACATAATGTAATTAAATGCTTCTTTCCATTCCAGAATCTGTCATCATAACATTTGAAGCTCCATGTTATTCTTTATGCTAACATATCATTGAGTAGGTTGTTTGTTGCCACTTTCAAATAACATAGCTATCTCTCTTGTCTACCTATCATATGCATTTCATTTATGTTTTGGTTTCTTATCAATGTTACTTGCTTCCCAACCACACTATTAATGGTAGACGGTAACACCAACTTCATATTCTCTTGAAGAAGGCCAATACCTCTAGTTCAAATTTTTTTGCATAATATATATAGGTGGAGATTTGGCTTCTAAATGAAAAAAGTAATAATAAATTTTTTAAAAGTATTTTTCATCTTAAGAAATGAAAATGTGTCATGATTTTTCCTTTATAATTTTTTCCAAAATTTGTCCAAAATTCTCTTTTTTCATTACACAAAACTTGCCCCTTGTGACATATCACATTTTTGTAAACTCTCTAGTCATGACAAATCGCATAGTTTAAAAATTGGTTGTGACACATCACATTGCATTAAACTTTATCTGGTTGTGACATATTTCATCGTTGCAAAATTTCCTTGGTTTCCACACATCGTATTGTGTTAAAATTTCTCTAGTTGCAAGATATTTCATCATTGAAAAACTTTCCTTCATTATAGCATATCACATCGTGTCAAAGTTTCCTTTATTGTGACACATAGCACTTTCTAAAACTTTCCTCTTGTGCACCATATCACTCAACAAACCTCTTTCAGTTTGGCATACCACATCACATCAAAGTTTCCTTTCATGTGACACATCACATCACTCCAAACTTTCATTTGTCATGACATATCACATTGAGTCAAAGTTTCTTTTTGTGCGACACTTCACACTTTCTCAAAGTTTCCTTTATCATGAAAAATATAATTTTATAAGTGAAATATTTTGCATCTTCCTTGTCATTGCATCCTTGGAATCCTTCCTTGTGATGTATTGGATGAGTCAAAGTTTTTCTTTCTCCTGTCATATCGCAAGGAATTTTTTTTGCGCTTGCATTGTATCACATGGACCAAATGTTTTCACTTGCACGACACATCACACTTTCTCAAACTTTCTATATTTGTGACAATATTTTCCATATCACACTATGCCAAATATTATTTTTGTGTGATATGTCTCATGGATCAAAAATTTTTACTTGCATGACACATCATGATTTCTCAAAATTTCTATCTTCACGACAACCTTTTTTGTATAGCACTGTGTCAAACTTTATTTTTGCGTGATATGTCTCATGGACCAAAAATTTCCACTTTCATGACACATCACACTTTATCAAAATTTCTATCTCCATGACAACCTTTTTCCATATCGCACCTTCACCCACAGTCACAATTGTTGAATTTTGGTTTTATGGGTTTTCTTAGTGTGTTATGGCTTGTTTTTCTTGGTTTCTCAAATCTAAAAACTACTATGGATCATTGATTTAGAGGTTTATTTGGATGGTTGTTCTAGATCCAAACAAGAAACTTTCCCCCATGTCACATATAGCTTTCTTTGGTCATGATATATTGCATTGATGCAAACTTTCCTTGGTTTCAACACATTGCATCGTGTTAAACTTTCTTTAGTCACCACATATCATATCTCTGAAAAATTTCCTTCATCGTGGCATATCGCATTGTGTAAAATTTCCACATCACATGACACATCACACTTTCTAAAACTTTCCACTCACATGACATATCACTTAACAAACCTCTTTTGGTGCGAGATATTGCATCATGTCAAAGTTTCTTTTTGTGTGACACATTTCATTGCTCCAAACTTTCCTTTGTCATGACATAGAGCATTGAGTTAAAGTCTCTTTCCATGCGACACATCATTCTTTCTTAAAGTTTCCTTTATATATGTATATTACCACACCAAATTTTATTTTTGTGTGATATGTCGCATGGACCTAAAGTTTTCACTTGTGTGACACATCACACTTTCTCAAACTTTCTATCTCTGTGATAACCTTTTTCATATCGCACCATGCCAAAATTTATTTTCATGAGATATGCCACACTTCCTCAAACTTTTCTTCACCTCAACTAATTCCATATTGCATCACACCAAAGTTTTCTTTCACTCGATATATTCAGAACAAAGTTCTTAATGAGAGTGCATAAGACCAACTTTTTCACCATCATTCCAAAGGTTTAAACGTGAGAGACATATAACGTGTTGAACCTAATTTAAACAAGGGTGTGACACAGGGTGCATGATATCTAAGTATTTAAGAGGTGCAGCATGGGGAACATTTCTCTCAATTTTATGAAGGTCGTGACACAACTGAACCTACTCCAAGAGTTAATATCGAAGGTATTAAAGTTTCAATAGAGTATATTGTGGATGTTTCCAAACATGTATCTAAAATTCAAAGGTAGAAAATAGTTAACTATTAAATTTAGTACAATAAAAGTAATGAATTAATATACTTTCAATATATATATATATATATATATATATATATATATATATATATAATCCAATTGTAATAAAGGTTAATGTGAGTGTGGTTCAATTGATTGAATTTAAAACAATTTTCTACTCTATATTTTTATACTTTATGTTCTAAGATCGACTTCATCTAAGAAGCAATTCCATTAGATAGTTAACAGTATCCTTAGTGTGAGATGCAATTTACTTAGACAAGTTATAAAATTGTTCTTAGTATCATATACAATTCCCTTAGATAGGTTCTAACATTATCCTTCTCTTGACATGAAATTCCCTTAGATTGAGTGACTTTGCATCTTTTCAGTTTTCATTTTGCATGCCCTTAGTGAAATTTGAGAGAGCCTAACAATCAAAATGTTTTTACTTAGAATTTATTATAAACATTCTTCAAGTCTTTATAGCTTCTCTTAATATAGATTGACATTTTACAAAATTTGTCAATAATTATATATATATATATATATATATATATGTTTCAAAACATTGTTCTATTCAAATCTTTTAGAATATCAATTTTCCAATTTATTGAATGTGTTCTTACACTCAATTTAGTTGTAAACTATAAACATATTGAAATTGGCATATAGATGTAGAGCTTCTAAAAATACCATATCTAATGAGGTTTTTGTAGCGCATTTTTTATTAAGCACTAAATACTAGTGTAAGAACACTAAAATGTTTGCATTTTCCCAGAACAACTTTCTTTCATCATATAAATTACTTCAATCCTTTTTTTTAAAGCATGTTCTTGATCTATAATATTTCCCCCTTCATTAACTAATCTTTATTAGTAAAAAATATTATATTTTAGCTAAATTTTTAAGGCTTGGTACTTCTTCTTTTAAAAAACCATTGATAAAGGAATTGTAACAATGAATATAATTTGTTTTTTTGGGATAGTACAAATCGAGTGGGCCTAATGGTTAAGAATATATGTTTCCTCTTAGGAGGTCACAAGTTCAAATGCATAGTAGGGTAGAATTTTTTGAGAATTTAGCCTGTCAAAGTTGACGTTAAAGTTGGTAATCTGGATATTGTAGAATGTTGAGAATCACTATCTAATGTGTTATTCTAAGTGCAATGGTAGAAGTTTTATGATTTGTTTTTGTTTTGATGAAAGTATGTTTTTCTCATTGGTAAATTGTGCAAGGAAAATATACATAGATTTTTAATAATCTCATTGTAAAGAGAGTGTCAATTTGTATAAAACATGAGATAACTCCACTTTACACAACACCAAGCTTTTGAGGGGTGGCCAATATGGACATACACTGGATGGATCGTTTATAGTCTGGATATCTAATTGTGGTTTCTTTTTGGAAATTCCAATCAATGCATATAAACCTTATATTAAGAAATGTTTTATAAGTATTATAAATTATGAAAAGAGAATTCAAATCATATATCAAAATTCTTTTTAATTTTATCACATAATTATATAAATAATTTTTTTAATAGCAGTATTTGTTAAGAGAAATCAGATCATATATCAAAAGTTCTTTTGATTATTGTGTTTATGGAGAAGTTAATTATATTAACTAAGGAACAAAGCCACATAAGGTAAGAGGCTAGAAGTAGTAGTCGCCCTTGATCTCGAAACAACAACTTTAAAAGATTCATTAGTAGACCAACATAGCTACCAACAACACTAGTACCCTCTATCACCAATGAAGAAATTGAAGCCATGAAGATGGACTGGATAATTCTTCATTGTCAACGTGTTGTGTCTTAAAGTACCAACTGCATCGTTGAGTTGAAGGTAATATAATTTTGTTTCTTTGGATGTCATAGGGTTTTGTAGTGGAGCACTCTAATAATTGGTAGAGAAGACATTGATGATATTAAACCAGCATAGATCCATCTTAATTTCGATTCTACGAAAGGGACCAAATATTTAGAGGTGCAGTAATCATCATAATATTGGTTATGAATTGGAAGAAGTATGTTGTTTATCTATTGACTATTGGTCTGCCTAGATTAACCCTGGATTGGCATTTGTGAACCATATACCTACCATTGAAATGTGCAAGAAATGTTATACCTATTCATATTGTATGTTTGAATTCACCTAAGAAGAACTATTGGTAGTGTGATTCCCAAAGAAAGTGTCATAGTCGTAGTTTCCCAAATAGAATGATTGAATATTATGGGTTCATTAGGATCATTTAAGTCTCTTACCATATGTTTCATGTATCTTTATCTGTATGCTTCGATTTGATTTGGTTTTCCATTGTAATTCATCCATAAGTGTGACCAATCTGTAGTAAAATATCCATCAAGCACAGCAGACCAATCTCTGCTCAAAAGCATTCCATAAGTGTCAGGGATATGTAGTATTATAATGTCAATAGTTTGGTGCACTTTATGGTTCAATGATAATATGATCAAGACATCCTTTAACTCCCTAATAACTTTGACTCTTCTCTTGTCTAATTGGATGATTTGGATATCAAACTCTTTAGGTTTGACATTGATTTTTTCACAAACTTTAAAGGGCATGATATTTGAGGAAGCTCTTGAGTCCACCATGTAGTTGTGAACATTTCTGTTAATTATTTCAAAATTCAATAAGAAATGAGGAGTATTAGATGTTGGAAATACTAAAACAACTGAGAAGGGGGGGGGGGGGGGNTTATTTATAAGCTTAAACAATTTTATACCTTTTAAATATTATTAATATTCCTTCAAGTGATCACCAACAATATACAGCATATGGACAATAAAGGTAAAGACCATCAGTCACACATAAAGTACACATAGAGACAGATTTTCATGAGGAAACCCATAAAGGGAGAAAACCTCTTCTTCTTCGAAATGATAGGCAGTCTTTTTCAGTTTTGTACATCATTTTCAATTGAGCACCAACTCAATGTGAGGCTGCTACCTCTGTTTTACAAGCTGCAACTTGTTTGAGAGCACCAACTCTCTGGTTTCTCTAGCACCCACTAGAAGGAAGCACCAACTCCCTGAATATTCCATCACCAACTGGATGGAAGCACCAACTTCCTGAATGTTTCAGCACCAACTAGATGGAAGCACCAACTTCCAGTTACACAAGCTCCAACCTGCATAACAGAGAACACTAGTTCTCCTTTGCACCTCCCTGCCACCMTGGTTTCTCTGGCTACAACCAGATGGAAGCTACAACTTCCTGTGTTCAAGCTCCCACTTGAACCTCTGAGGACAACAGTCCTCCCTAGAACCTCCCAACCTCCCTAGAATATAAATGGCTAAATAAACATTCAACTTTACAGATAAATCAGGTCTTACCAATCTTTCTTTGTTCTGCAAATCTGGTCTTCTGCACACTGTTCTGCAGCTCTACTCTTCCTCTATCTGTTCAGCAGGTATGCTATGCATCAACTTGTGCTCTCATTCTTCTCTTCTTCAACTCTCTATTATTATGCTCTGCATTTCATCTCACCCTTCACATATGCTCAATCTCCTCCTACGCATCCTCTTCGTCTCTATTCTTACAATTTCTTTCTTTTTCACTTACAGAACGACCAACCCGACACAGTCTATTTCATCTTCTTTTATACACACGAACATGACGGTTCAACTTCCCAACTCCTTAGGCAAAATGTCGACAACTGTCTAAGCAACTGAAACGCCAACTGAAACGCCAACTGAAACGCCAACTGAAACGCTAACTGATTTGCAATCATGAGTCCGTTTTGCTATGATCTTCATCGACCCTGATCGACGGTCCATGATCTCGATGAATCAACGGTATATATGTTTTCGAGATCTCACATCTCATTGTTCCTTAGTTGGAGGTTCTCGTCATTCCAAGTCACGATAGGCGAAGCTCCAAGATGGAGCTGGATCAACGGTCCAGAATCTTGGTGTATTGACGGTCCAAATCTCTTCGTGAATTCGCATCTCGTAGTTCCTGTGATGAAGGGTCTCATCACTCCAAGTCACGATAGCCGAGACTCCGAGATGGAGTTAGATCAACAGCCCAGATCCAAGCTTGATTTAACGGCTGTGATTGAATCGCCATATCGCATATCGCGATTTCGCATTTCTTGTTGCAGTGTTTTTGTCACTCCATGTCGCGATTTGTGAAACTCTGATAAGGAGTTACATCAACGGTCCAAATCTGATCTTGATTTGATGGTCGTAGTTACATCGCAATTTTGAATATCGCGACATACGGATTTTTGATGTTAATAATATTTGACATGTCCAACTTGCGATCCTCGAAACTCCGATATGGTGTCCATCTGCTGACGTCACACGTGAATTGACACGTGTTGAATACTGCCACGTGTCACTCTGATTCATGACTTACATGTGCCTGAAATGTTGAATTAGTCTGACACTTGTCATTACCTGATTGTCCCACGTGTCCCTAGCTAACGTGGTCTGCTGTCGTGAGTTGGGTTGATGGTCTAGATCACTTCTTGGTCTGACAGTTCAGATTCAATCGCGATTTCGCATATCGCGAAATCAGGGTTCTTGATGCATTGGTTTCTTTGCCTCTCCAAGTCGCGATCCCCGAAACTCTGATACGAGCCATAATCAACGGTCTAGATTCATTCTCGATTCAATGGCTGCGATTGCATCGTGACATCGCATATCGCGAAATCGGGGTTCTTGAGGTCAAGTGATTTTGTTATTTCAAAGTCCCGATCCCTGATACTCCATGCAGAGGATCAATTGTCCAGATCTCATTCTCAATTCAATGGCTGCGATTGAATCGCGATATCGCATATCGCGAAATCGAGGTTCTTGATGTCAAGTGTTCTTCTCACTTCAAAGTTTCGATCCCTGATACTGACTGGAATTAACGATCCAGATCAAATCTTGATCTGACGGCTCAGATTTCATCGCGATTTTGCATATTGTGATTGCGCCCACTTATTCTTGCACTTTAAAGACCATGCAGATTCTCCTCGATCCAACGATGGTTGGACCCTGTGCTCGGATATGATGGCTGAGATTTGTCTCCCTCTTCAACGATCAAAGATTCTTCTTCTCAAGAGATTCTTCTCAAACTTTCGCTGATTCGCTGCCTTCGATCATTTGTTGCCTTCGATAATTTACTGCTTTCTATCATTCACCTCTCTAAACTTGTCTTCTGTTTGCCTGTCATCTTCAATGTTTCCATTAATGACAAGCATTCGTTGTCTGTTAACTGAATTTTCCAATTGTTGTCTGTTAATTGAATTTGCCAATCACTGTCCATTAACTGAATTTGCCAACAATCTCCCCCTTTGGCATTGATGGCAACACAAGCACCCACATGTATTCAGATCTTCTCTCCTGCTCTTTTCTCCCCCTTTGACATCAATGTCAAAGAAGAACCATTCTTCCCCTGATCTTGTTGCAAAACATACTCCCCCTGTCGACTATAAGCATCTTGGGAATACACCAGATATTCAATAAGTACTCCCCCCTGACCAGGTGAACATATTAAACACCAGAGATTATAACCCCCAACTTTTGACGAAGGTATCCAAAAGGGGTCACTGCTAATGGTTTAGTAAAGATATCAGCAATCTGTTCTTTGGAAGGAATATAATTCAGCTGAACAATTATGTTTGTAACTTGTTCTC
>ML777563.1:1038403-1090967 GCA_009831015.1 Picea engelmannii | reverse complement strand
ATATACCTTTAAATAAAAGGAACCCGCTCTGATACCAATTATTGGAAATACTAAAACAACTGAGAGGGGGGGGGGGGTGAATCAGTTGTTTATAAGCTTAAACAATTTTATACCTTTTAAATATTATTAATCTTCCTTCAAGTGATCATCAACAATATACAGCATATGGACAATAAAGGTAAAGACCATTAGTCACACATAAAGTACACACAGAGACAGATTTTCACGAGGAAACCCATAAAGGGAGAAAACCTCTTCTTCTTCGAAATGATAGGCAGTCTTTTTCAGTTTTGTACATCATTTTCAATTGAGCACCAACTCAATGTGAGGCTGCTACCTCTATTTTACAAGCTGTAACTTATTTGAGAGCACCAAATCTCTAGTTTCTCTAGCACCCACTAGAAGGAAGCACCAACTCCCTGAATATTCCAGCACCAACTGGATGGAAGCACCAACTTCCTGAATGTTTCAGCACCAACTGGATGGAATCACCAACTTCCAGTTACACAGGCTCCAACCTGCATAACAGAGAACACTAGTTCTCCCTTGCACCTCCCTGCCACCTTGGTTTCTTTGGCTGCAACCAGATGGAAGCTACAACTTCCTATGTTCAAGCTCCCACTTGAACCTCTGAGGACAACAGTCCTCCCGAGCACCTCCCAACCTCCCTAGAATATAAATGGCTAAATAAACATTCAACTTTACAGATAAATCAGGTCTTACCAATCTTTCTTTGTTCTGTAAATCTGGTCTTTTGCACACTGTTCTGCAGCTCTACTCTTCCTCTGTCTGTTCAGCAGGTATGCTCTGCATCAACTCGTTCTCTCATTCTTCTCTTCTTCAACTCTCTATTATTATGCTTTGCATTTCATCTCACCCTTCACATATGCTCAATCTCCTCTTGCACATCCTCTTCGTCTCTATTCTTACAGTTTCATTCTTTTTCACTTATAGAATGACCAACCCGACACAGTCTATTTCATCTTCTTTTATACACACAAACATGACGGTTCAACTTCCCAACTCCTTAGGCAAAATGTCGACAAATTTCTAATCAACTGAAACGTCAACTGAAACGCTAATTGATTTGCAATCATGAGTCCGTTTTGCTATGATCTTCATCGACCCTGATCGACGGTCCATGATCTCGATGAATCAACGGTCTAGATCTTTTCGAGATCTCGCATCTCACTGTTCCTTAGTTGGAGGTTCTCGTCACTCCAAGTCGCGATAGGCGAAGCTCCGAGATGGAGCTGGATCAACGGTCAGGAATCTTGGTGTATTGACGGTCCAGATCTCTTCATGAATTCACATCTCCAAGTTCCTGTGATGAAGGGTCTCATCACTCCAAGTCACGATAGCCGAGACTCTGAGATGGAGTTAGATCAACGGCCCAGATCCAAGCTTGATTTAATGGCTGTGATTGAATCGCCATATCGCATATCGCGATTTTTCATTTCTTGTTGCAGTGTTTTTGTCACCCCATGTCTCGATTTGCGAAACTCCGATAAGGAGTTACATCAACGGTCCAAATCTGATCTTGATCTGACGGTCGCAGTTACATTGCGATTTTGCATATCGCGATATTGGGATTTTTGATGTTAATAATCTTTGACATGTCCAAATTGCGATCCTCGAAACTCCGATATGGTGTCCATCTGCTGACGTCACACGTGAATTGACACATGTTGAATAATGCCACGTGTCACTCTGATTCATGACTTACATGTACCTGAAATGTTGAATCAGTCTGACACTTGTCATTACCTGATTTTGCCACGTGTCCCTAGCTGACGTGGTCTGCTGTCGTGAGTTGGGTCGACGGTCTAGATCACTTCTTGGTCTGACGGTTCAGATTCAATCGCGATTTTGCATATCGCGAAATCGGGGTTCTTGATGCATTCGTTTCTTTTCCTCTCCAAGTCGCGATCCCCGAAACTCCGATACAAGCCATAATAAACGATCTAGATTCATTCTCGATTCAATGGCTGTGATTGCATCGCGACATCGCATATCGCGAAATCAGGGTTCTTGAGGTCAAGTGATTTTGTTATTTCAAAGTCCCGATCCCCGATACTCCATGCAGAGGATCAACGGTCCAGATCTCATTCTCGATTCAATGGCTACGATTGAATCACGATATCACATATCACGAAATCAGGGTTCTTGATGTCAAGTGTTATTGTCACTTCAAAGTCTCGATCCCCGATTTTGACTGGAATTAACGGTCCAGATCAAAGCTTGATCTGACGGCTCAGATTTCATCGCGATTTTGCATATTGTGATTGCGCCCACTTCTCCTTGCACTTTAAAGAATGTGCAGATTCTCCTCGATCCAACGATGGTCGGACCCTGCGCTCGGATCTGACGGTTGAGATCTGTCTTCCTCTTCAATGATCAGAGATTCTTCTTCTCAAGAGATTCTTCTCAAACTTTCGCTCATTCGTTGCCTTCGATCATTCGCTGCCTTCGATAATTTACTGCTTTCTATCATTCACCTCTCTGAACTTGTCTTCTATTTGTCTGTCATCTTCACTGTTTCCATCAATGACAAGCATTCACTGTCTGTTAACTGAATTTGCCAATCGTTGTCTGTTAACTGAATTTTCCAATCACTGTCCGTTAACTGAATTTGCCAACATTAGATTTTGATCTTTGACCAGTTAAAGATGAATTTACTACCGACTGTCTCTTTGGTGTTGTCTGTTCAGTAGATATACCAACTTTAATTTTCTACTTCATTACTCCTATATTAGGTTCTTGAGTGTTCTTAGCAGTAGTACCCTGTAGAGTTTTAATGAAATTATCTTGATTTGAGGTAGCTTCGTGAGTTCAAATAGAGATTCATTAACCTTAGTTATTTTTGGATCTTCCAAAAAATCATAATCCAATTTTGATGGAGTAGAAGATGAAGTAGATTTGTCATTATAGGGTGCTTTCTATGTGTTAGATGTTGTTTTGTCAGGTTCGGATGTTGCAGGATCTGCAGGGGTAGAAGCCTTGCTCCCTCTTCTAGTAGTTACTGAATTTTGAGACATATGTATTTCTTCAACATCTTCTTCTTCTCCTTCTCCTAATCCAAAAGAAATATCTAAAAAAGAATTGACTTCCTTTTCTTTATTTTCATCAATCTCTTTATATTGATCATATTGTTTTGCTTCCCCCTCCTCTTCTTCCTTGGAATCCTTTTGGGTATCAATTGCCCAGTCCTTGAGTGCTTGTCAAAAATCTTCTAGGTTTATGCCTTTGGAAGGGGAGGTCATCTTAATGGTAGGAGGAGTGCTCTTTTCATTTTTTGGTTGAAACTTGAAAAAATTCTTGGGGTTGGAAGAGCCTTATCCACGGTTCTTTTTCAAATCAATAATTTCATTGGAGAGTTTATTAACAATTATCTGGAGGGATTCCATGTATGTGGAATCTTGTTATTTCTTATCCTTAGGGGGCTTGGTCACATTAGTATTGGTTTTGACACCATTTTTATTCTTTTAAAATTCAATTCTAGGATTTCCTTTAAGGCTGATCATGCCATTCTCCACTTTAATGGCTTTTTTAAAGGTTGATTATAAATTATCTTTCTCATCCATTTTTACAAACATTGTCATGTAAATAGGGAGAGATGAAGTATAAAATTCAATAGAAACATATTCAAAAGACTTGGAGGCTTAAGGAATTTTATTCATTAAAGTGAGAAATCTTTGATTAAAATCCTTAACTTTTTCTTTCGTATCCATTTTTATCCTAGAATGATCTAGAACCAAAGTTGCATGGATCTTGTCTTCACCAAATTTTTCAATGAAAGCGGTTTCAAAAGCATTCCAACTGGTAATAGAAGCATGAGCTAAAGAGAAGTACTAGGTCAAAGCTTTGTTCTCAAAGATATAAGGAAAAAATCTAAAAATGACACCCTCATATTGCACATTCATTAATCTTACATCAAGTATAAAATTAGATATCATTTTGGGGATTAACTGCGTAGTGTAATTCATTAATCTATGGCCCATATCCATGAGTATAAGTCATTAATCTATGACCACCTGGGAAGTCCTGGCAACTGGGTGCAAACCCCGGAAGTGATGATTGATGCTATGTGATTCATTTCGCTGGTTTCAATCTCATTTCTTCACCCCTATGAGCATCAACCGATCCAATGAGTGCTAAGTGGACTATTCAAATCATGATAATTATTGGTCAGTTGAGACTAATACTCATGGATATGGGTCATAGATTAATGACTTACACTACACAGTTAATCCCAAAAATGATATCTAATATGTTGCATTGCGAAAGCCCCTCTATGCTTAAATAATAAGAGTGAAGGGAGCTCTAACTGGATAGTTCATAAGGCACAATACTTGCTAAGGTTTGAAAATGGGGTAGCAAGCTAAGTGGGCTTAATTGTGGGGAAAACTCCACAGTTAAGCGCACTTGAGCAAGAGGCATCTTGGGATGGGTGACCACCTGGGAAGTCTTGGCTATCGGGTGCAAACCCTAGAAGTGATGGTTGATGCTATGTGATTCATTTAGCTGGTTTCAATCCCATTTCTTCACCCCTGTGAGAATCACCCGATGCAATGAGTGCTAAGTGGATTGTTCAAATCATGAGAATTATTGGTTAGTTAAGATTAATACTCATGGATATGGGTCATAGATTAATGACTTAAACTACGAGGTTAATCCCAAAAATTATATCTAATATGTTGCACTGCGATATCTAACATCCATACAATAGACATATACACAAAGACAAATCTCATATGCACATATTTGATTATGAAAGTTCCATCAATGTCTCTTGCTCTATTAATCATACGATAATAATATTGTTATGATATATCACACATCAAAATCCCCTTCTCAATTGTAGTCTCCCCTTTTATAAAACCAAAAGGGATTGTTTACATTTTGAAATTGCTTGTTGTGAGAGGAAGGACATGTTTTTTCTCTTCATATTAAAATTCAGATTACAACAAGAGAAAGAACAAAAATTAAATGGATCAGTTACAAAATTAGAATAATCATGAGATCCTTTGTGCTTCCATCTGGTCCTGATATTCCTTCCATAGTGCATAGTCCTCCATGATCTTCTCTATCTTGTTCAACTGCATCTTCTCCAAGCCTAACTCTCCATAACATATTTTGGTTGTGACTTCGATTTTTAATTATTGCTATGTCTTCTTTATGAAGCTCTTGGTTAGTGTGATTAACCTAGTTGGTTCCATAAGGTACTCCTGCAAAACCTCTTGAGTAACTTCAGTAAGTTGACCAATATTCTCTTGAATAGATTCCTTCCTTTCTTTCACTTAGTTATTCTTAATTTGGTTGGGACTTCCTCCTCGATGTCAGAAATGATTTTCATCCTAAACTCTTTAAGGAGTTCATCTGAAGAATTCCATGGTCCTTTATACGCCTTTGTTACTTTTTTCAAAATGCTTCGGATATCATCTAGTAGAGGCTTCCATGTATCAAAAAAGACTTGGTATTTTATCTTTTGTCTACTGTTGTAAAGTCGCAGGGTCTCTAGTGGTTTTTTAGACACACCTTGCCAATCTATAATTTTATCAAAGGATTTTTTAGCCTATTGATATATGTCCCTGATTTCTTCAATATGATCCACCAACCTTATTCGGTCATCTCTATTTTTTTGGATTTCATTTAGGATGTTGAAGCAATTCCTTTTCTCTAATTGTAGTTGTTCATTAATGGCTATTTCTTTTTCCCTCGTGACTTATAGAATGAGGGTTCATGCTTTTTTTTCTTCAAGACCTCTCTCAAGCCTTTCCTTATATTTCTCTAGCCCTAGAATTTTGTGCTCTTATCGTTCAACAAACATGTTGGTTTGTACTTGCTCTGCTTGTAGACTATCAAATTCATGTGCATACATATTTTTCATTTGTTCCATTTCTATAGAGTGCTCATGCTTAAGGGAATCCAGTTATTCCCTATGAAAATTTTCATTTGTGTGGGATCTTTTCTTGAATTTTGTCTCCATTTTATTCCATAGTGCTTGTAGAGCCTTTTCCATATCCTCCTTATGTATATTCTTTGCAATCCTTATTTCCCTCTCAAACTTACCAGTTATGTATTTCTTTTGTTCAATCATTTTTTTCTCTAGTTCAATAATCTTGGTCTGTGTTGTGTCTAATATAGCAATTATCTCATACATAGACATGGCATTTGCTCCTACAAATGCATGAAGATCATAGGTAGTTTGGATAGTGTTCTCTTTGGGATTGTGCCCTGCCTTCCATCCAATAATCATCTTGGTTGATGGCTAGCCAACAATTGTATCCCCTCTTTTCCTCTTCTCAATTCCCTTGGTTTTTTCACTGTAGTAGTAATCCCCTATTTCCACTACAACATCATCAAAATTCAACATAGTTCATTTGAAGGTGTAAAATCACTTCGTCATTAATGCATTCAAAGGTACAAATCATGATATCTTTGTATTAGAGGCATCACAATCGAAGAATTAGTCGTGGAAATTTTCTGTGACAACACTATCAGAGTGACCTTCACTTCGATGAGAAGTTATCGAAGAATATTCCTTTCTCACATTGGGATGCATGCCAGGGATAAGACATTATGAATGTTAGATTATTGAGAGGGGGGGTGAATCAGTAATGATAAATTATACAAATTTTAACCACAGTATATATTATTTATCTTTACCAATAGTATCCAATAGTTTATCATGAATGTATAATCTATGAATACATCCAATCATATATATCATAAACATGTAAACATAAGCAACATCACATCAATAACACAGTACACCAATATTTACATGGAAACCCAAATGGGAGAAAACCATTGAATTCTTTATTATATATATAAAGAATTCATTCATAGGAAGCACCAACTTACAAATTCTCCAGTTGCAACTGGAAGGAGGCTCCAACCCCTATTCTTAGGATCCAACCTGAAGGAAGATACAACTCCCTCAATTCTATGGTTCCAACTAGAAGGAGGCTACAACCCCCTGGGTTCTCCGGCTACAACCACCTAGTTATCATTCTCCAACATGAAGGAATATCCAACTCCCTGATTCTTTGGCTCCAACTGGAAGGAGGCTACAACCACCTTTCCTTGCCCTATCCTACTGAAAACTCTGTCATTGTCACTTTCACTTCCACTGTCATTATCACTATCATTGTCACTGCCACTACCATTGTCACATCAACGTGTAACCTGTCAACCTATCAATGTCATCCTGTAACTATATCCAACCTGTCACTATATCCAACCTATCATTGTCAACCGATCATTTTCCATGAAACTAGATCCACTCTCATCTACATGAAACTCATGCCAAAATCATCAAAAGAATATCTCAAACCATATGCTCAACATCACCAACACATGGCTCTACCAAGCATGTACCAACATCACCACATACCATCACAAGATATGTGTCTCAACCAAGTACCAACCTGTACAATGCATCAACATGTATCTCAACCTGTACCATCAACAAGTGCATCAACCATGCACCAAACCTGTATCACCACCTTACCATATACCATAATATATCATCAATGAAGTTCCTCAACCATATGCCAAGAATATGTGCCAAATGTGTACCAAGCATATATCAAGATCACCAACAAGTGCCTATATTAATGTACCAATACCAATAACATCATCAACCATACAACATTCCAACCATGTACCTCAAACAAGTGTCATATCACTCGTGATATGCCTCAACCAAGTACCATAAACCATGTGCCAATGTATCCAAGAGATGTACTAACAATGTATTACAAGAAGTAGAGCTCAACCAACATGCACCATGCATCCAATGATGTGCCTCAAGTCATATACCAAGACCCTCAAACACATGCCTCAAGTATGTACCAATCATATATCAAGACCACTAACAAAATCCTCTCAAATTGCACCATAAGATATACCAATAAAACTCAAACATGCACCAAAAATATACTTCAATAGATCTTCCTCAAAGCCATACACGACAACAAGTAATATACAACCAATAGTGCATCTAAACATGTTCCAAGGATGTACATCAACAGATCAAGAATATGCCTCTAGCTAGTATCACATTATCATGATTTTCCTCATAACCAGAGTGCCATAACATCACTGAGAAAGTACTCAACATAACTAGAAATACACCCTATAAGAAATGACTCGATCCACACACTAGGGTTTGCACCATGCACTTATGATATGCCTCAATCTTATACTTCAAAACTAAACCATGTACCATCATCATACACCCGTCAACACAAGAATGTACTCATACATGTAGCTTTGTGACGGACCTGGAACATTAGACCTCAGTTATCCATACCTTTCTCAGCTTCTATTGCATGTTGCCACCCTTTTTCCAAAAATTATTAGTGCTTTGTGTGTTGCACACTACTTGACCCGTGAGGATGACTCATTTGACAAGTATAGTGCAACCCACGAGGATGACCGAAATTAGGGTTTCCTCATATTTATCATCTCTCTACTACAATCCCGAGAATCTCTCACTTCCTTTCCTTCGCTACCTCAGAAAATTGTCGTCATAAACCAATAAACCAAAAACACTAGACCATATCATTCACTATAAATATATTCAAATGTAAGTTTGTGTGTGTGTACAAATGAGAGACTCCTTGAGGTTTATTTATAATTTTGATAGGTAACTTCTTCCCTTCATTTTCCTTCTTCAAGTTAGCTTTTCAAGTAGATATTTTTCTTCCTTTCTTTCTTCAGCTGAGTGAAAGCATTTATTTATTCTACCTCAAAATCAACTTCACCTTCTTCGTCATTTTTTTAAATTTCATGTAGCCATAAAGAATACTCTCTCTGAGTCACTGCCACTTTCATTATCTTTCATCAGATGAAGAACTTTCTTCTCTTGAGTAGAAAATTTTCTTGAATACTTTCCTTTTATATTTCTTGTTTCCCTTTTGATATTTATTTTCTTTCTTGGGATCTTCCTCTTCATCACTATCTGACTTCTTAGCATAAGGACACTTATTTGCAAAATGACCAATTTTACCACAATTAAAACATTTTAAGGGAAGCATACCTTTGTACTTGTCGATTCCTTTCTTCAACTTCCTTATGAAGTTGGGCATTTCTTCATCCTCATATGAATCATCGCTACAACTACAATTTGGCTTTGTCTCTGGATTTTTCTTCTTCTTTGTCCTTTTGGATGCTTTAAAAGATGCTTCTTTTTTTGGCTAGATTTTCACGTTCTATCCTCATTTCATAATCTGTAAATATTACATGTAGCTCATCCATGCTTATCATACCCAGGTCTTCTCTTAACTTTAGGGATGAAATCTTCTGGATCAAATCTCATTGGTAGAGACCTTAGTACCTTTTGAACAATTATTGATTGATTCATTTCTTCTCCCAAACCTTTAGTAGCATTCACTATTTCATCAACTCGTAGAAAGTAGGCTGCAATGTCTTCCTCTTCTTTCATCTTCAGTTGTTCAAATTAACCTATGTAAGTTTGAAGCTTGGCTCCTTTGACTTTGGAATCCCCTTCATAAACATTTTGAATTTTGTCCCATATCTCCTTTGCATAATTACAATGTATAAACTTGACATATACAAAATCAACCAAACCATTCAGGATAGCACTTTTATCCCTCAAATGGTTTTGACTAAGTTTCTTTCCATCTTTATCTATTAGAGAAGTGGAAGGTTATTTGTATCCATCTACCATTGATTTCCAAACATCAAATATTTGTGCTTGAACATATGTTTTCATCCTTCTTCTCCATAATGCATAGTTCTTTCCATCAAATTGTGGTATCCCATTCTTATACTAATTGTTGCTCTCTATGATCTTCCTTCCAGTGGTTAAATTGTTTCCTGAAGGAATCTGCTCTGATACCAATTGTTTCTTCGAGGGATTTGATCCAACAACAATTGTGTCCCAAACACCTAATCTGTTTGAATTAAAATAACCTTTCATTTTTATTCTCCGTGCTGAGTAATATGTCTCATCAAAGAAGGGAACTTTGTCTGTAGAGGGAACTGCATGTCCATCCATTTGTATATCCATGGATCTCCTTCAAGCTTGTAAGGCTTATTGTCAAGGCCTTCTCTGATACCAATTTTGTTCCACACAACTTCGAGCTTCATGACCACACATCTAGGATTACTCAACCACTTAACCATTTGGACTTTGCAAAGCATCTTCCCATGAGGGCTTGCGCCATAAGGGGACCACTTTGGAATTCATCCATTTGGTACTTCCTACATAAGAGAATTCATGATCATCGACTACCTTGGATATCAACCATGACATCACATCAATGATAGAACTTCCCTTGAAATCAACCTTGACATCAATGACAACACATCACCATGAAACCACTTGACATCAACCCTTTGAAATCAACCCTTTGACATCAACCCTTTGACATCAATCCTTTGAAATCAATGACAACTTAGTTAAATAATGAATTGCATAAATATTTCCTTATAATAGCATGTTTTCAGAATGGATCGTCATTGGAGAGGTAAATTGATGAAAATGAACCTGTGGGTCCTTCAAATCAATGGATTGATGGCTTATGAGCCCACGATAAGGACTGTAATAATTCCATTGCAGCAAACTAAAATTCCTATATCGTTCCCTTCCATAGTGCCTCATTATTCTCTTGTTGGCTCCAAGGCACTCATATTACAACCATAAGACCATTCCCTTGAACGTGGGTCTATCATTCTAGATGACCATAGGCAGTGACTAAGCGCTAATCCAACAAGTGCTTATTGTTTTTCAAGATCGATGGTCGTGAATTAATCAGTCGTTATGACAGAAAACTCTGGAGCTTTCAGGGACCAAAGGCCTTTCCACAATCCCAAGGAAGTGGGGGGGAAAATTGATCCTCCTCTCGACACTTGGAATTCCAATCCATAATGTATATCGTTTCAGGGGTCACCTCTTTGTTACCTCCCTCTCTGTTTTTCATGTGAAAGGGATGGATCATCATCAATCCTTTTTAGTGATTGATGGCCAATCACCTTCAAACTTGGAATATGTGTTTTTTCATAGGCTTCGAACCTTCACACTCGCTCTCACGCATGCTTGCGCATACTCATATGTTCACACAGATTTAAACCGATAACTTGACATGGTTTATACATGTTGGGTTGTTATATTATTTGCAGTGAAAGTCGAGTCAAGGTATATCGACTGACGATCGAAGGTTGCGGTGGATTGATAGAAAGTCGAAGGTTGAGGAATTCCACCGAGTAAAGTCGAATTCAAAGATATCGGTGGTAAGTCAACTGATAAGAGGTCAAAGTGCGGGCATGAGACGATAGACTAGAGATAGAATGAATAACTGACTGGTATTCGACTGGTAACCCGACTTGGAGTAGACTGTAACAGAATCCATGGATTTACAGTATTTGTAGCCAATGACATGTGTGGATCTGTAACTATTTTTGGGCACCAATATTTAGGGTTTTTCTTGTTGTAAATTCTATAAAGAGGCATGTTGTAACACTGTAAAGGGTAATCGTAGACTGCACTTATGCAGGTTAATGCATGTGTAGGTATAGGATGTTGGTCATGCATATGTAAGTCGAATTGGTTGCAGGGTTTTTCTTACGCAGGAAAGATTCTATGATGTTGATTGTGCCTTAGGTGTGGAGCAAGGTTAGACATGTAACCTTTTATTCTCATTGAATAAGACAATAAGAGATCAGAACGCTCAAAGGAATGTTGGCTTCTCCTGGTTAAGGGTTCCAGGGTAAAATCTCGGTGTATTGTGTGATTTCTTGTTTCATTTACGTTCTTGATTAAATTATTCTTCTCTTCTTCTAGGATTAGTGTGGAAGTGCCCTACATTTATTGACATGTGGTATCATAGCTTACATTTTCCATGATTAGTCGGTGATAAGAGTGGTTCTATGCTTTGGCGAGTATATTAGATATTGATTTTCCAATATTGAATCTGAGAACTAAACCCTAGGTATAGTAAGAGTCGTAAGTCATAAATTGTGTTAAAGATCATGGTAAAGAATGGGGAGAAGTTCCAGAATAGAGATAGAAAAATTTAATGGCCAAAATTTGATCTTTAGAAGCTTAAAATAGAATATCTTCTTGTGGATCAAGAACAATGGACAACATCTTGTCCAGGTACCTAGCCGAAAGGCATGTCAACAGAAGAATGGAAGAAACTTAAAAGAAGAGAAAGAAGTACGATTCAACTTTGTCTTCTAGATTCAATGTTGTTAAATGTCTCGGGAGAAGATTCAACCAAGAAATTGTGGGACAAGTTGGGAATCTTATACCAGTTGAAATCTCTGGTAAATAAGTTGTTTCTCATAAAGAAATTGTATCTTCTGAGGATGAGTGATGTCATTTCGGTGAATGGGCATTTAAATGTGTTTAACACCGTGTTAAGTCAATTATCATATGTGGATATTAATATCATTGATAAGGAGAAGTGTATCATCCTATTATGTTATTTTCTAAACTCCTGGGATAGCCTAGTCGTGGTTATTGGAAAGAATACAAACACACTAGCGCTAGAGGATGTGGTTGCTTCTCTGTTGTTAGAAGAAATGAGAAGGAAGAACATGGAAGGATCGACCAAATATTCTCTAGTAGTGAGAGGTCTACCGATAGACATAGATAAAGGCATATTCTCAGGAAGAAAGTTCAATTCGAAGGGTAGATATAAATCCCCAGTTCATTCAATGTGAAGATGTTGGAAATGCAGTAAAGCTAGGAATTATAAAAAGGACTATAAGTTGAAGGAAACGAAAGTCAGTGCTGGATCCGACGAGAAGTAGTCGACCGAGAGAAAGTAGTCCTCAGAGAAGGGAGGTGATGTGTACTTGGTGTTGACCATTACACAGTCGGATCAATATGTTTGGTTGATATACTCAAGATAATATTATCATATGAAACCACATAAAGAATGGTTCTGTGAATATGGAAGATATGATGGGGGTGATGTGTTCTTGGGGGAGGACTCGACAACTAGAATTGTCAGATGGGGAAGAGTCTGATTGACACTGCAGGATGGGAGGAAAAGAACCCTTCCATGTGTGCTACACATTCCAGGTTCATTAAAAAACATGATATCTATCAACAAGATGAGTGATGCAGGTGTGCATACTCTGTTTCAGAAGGATTTGTGCAACATGGTCAGAGGTGTGATCATCTTAATGAAAGGATTTTAGATTGGTACCTTGTACAAGATGTTAGGGAATGTTGAATCAATTGGATGAAACAATATCATTGCTCCTAAAATTGACTCAAATGTGAATCGAATCGACTCGATGTTGACAAAATGAAACTTGAATCAAGCCAATTCAGTTCAGACCAAATCGACAAGACATGATGAGATCGACCCAACCAGGTTATGGAATGAGAGGATGGGATACATTGGAGAAAAAGGACTTCGAGCCATGAAACTCAAAGGTATGGTCAAATTTTTTCTTGAATTTGGTTTAGAAGTCGACTTTTGTGAACATTACATATATGGAAAACAAAGTCAGGTAAGGTTCCCATCTGGAGTGACATTCTAGAACTGTTGCATAGTGATGTGTTTGGCCCGGTTATAGTTCCTTCACTTGGTGGATCCATATATTATGTCTCCTTCATACTTTATTTCTCCAGGAAGACTTGGAGATACTTACCGAAGAAGAAATCATAGGTTTTCGAGAGATTCAAGGATTTTAAAGATCTTGTGGAAAACTAGACAAAGAAGAGGATTAAAGTGCTGAGGACTGACAATGGTGTTGAATTATGTGGAAAGTAATTTTACTATTTCTATAATAAGTGTGGCATAGCATGCCAAAATACCACGCCATATACCACACAACAAAATGGAGTTTCTGAGAGAATGAACATAATGTTGATGGAAAAGGAAAGGAACATGCTCAGTGGTGGTTGACTCGCACAAGAATTTTGGGCGGAGGCAGTTGAGACTGCAAGATATTTGGTAAATATATCTCCTTCATTGGCGCTAGTTGACACGACTCCAAATGAGGTATGGTATGATAAGAATCCTTTAGTGGAACATCTCAAATTATTTGGTTGTGATGCATTTGTGCATGTTCCCAAGGAAAAGAGAAGCAAGTTGGACAAGAAGGAAGTCAAATGTATTTTCAACAAATATAAAGAAGGAAAGAAAGGATATAAGCTATGGGATCTTTCATCAAGGAGAACAGTGTATAGTCAAGATGTGGAATTCAGAGAAGTCAGAGGTAAATCCAAGCCTGAGGAAGTTTTTTAGACTGAGAATAATCTTGATACAGTGTGGTTTGAACTAAGGAACGAAGAAGATGATTCAGATGAGTCGACTGAATATGAGGAAGAGGAGGAACGATTGACTCTGGTGGTAAGAAGGTCAAAAAGAGTAAAGAAACCGGGTTAGAGATATAGTCCACTCGACTTACATTCCACATTTGTGCTAACTTCCATTGATGATGAGCCCAAGTCGGTCGATGAGGTAGTCGACTCAGCATAGGGTAAACTCTGGAAGGACTCCATGGTTGAAGAGATAGAATCCTTGTACAAGAATGAGACATGGGATTTAGTTAATTTACCTAGTGGAAGAAATCATGTTGGTAGCAAGTGGGTGTTCAAGAAGAAGATGAATGTCGGAGGACAAGTCGAGAAGCTCAAAGCTCGACTGGTAGTGAAAGGTTATTCCCAAGTCGAAGGAGTCGACCTCAGTGAGATTTTTTCCCCTGTTGAAAAACTAACTTCCATTAGAGTACTAATGTCTCTGGTTGTAGCATTCGATATAGAGATAGAAAAAATGGATGTGAAAATATCATTCCTACATGGGGACTTGGAAGAATAAATCTACATGAAACGGCTTGAAGGATTTGTAGTAAAGGGAAAGCAAGAGTTGGTGTGCAAATAAAAAAGATCCCTTTATGGTATAAAGAAATCACCAAGGATGTGGTACCAGAAGTTTGACACTTACATCCTTAGTTTTGGATTTGTGAGAAGAAAATATGATCACTCCATATATTCCAAGGAAGAAGGTGGGAGTTTCATATATGTAGCTTTGTATGTCGATGACATGTTGATTGGAAACAACATTGGCTGCAATAAAAGAGGTGAAGAAACAACTATCCTCCAATTTCGACATGAAGGATATCGATGTAGCTAACTTCATTCTAGGAATGGATATTAAGAGAGACGGTGCCGCTAGAAAGCTCTGGTTGAAACAGACGAAGTATATTGAAACAATTCTGAAACGATTCAACATGCAGGATTGCAAACCAGTGGAGGTGTCAATTCCAATGGGAGCAAGGCTCAATGTTGAACAATGTCCAAAGACACAAGAAGAAATAGAGGACATGGAACGTGTTCCCTATGCGAGTGTTCTTGGTGGTATAATGCATGTGATGGTCTGCACTCGACCAGACATTTCCCATGCAGTGGGAGTATTGAGAAGGTACATGTCGACACCTGGAAAGGAGAATCAGAAAGTTGTCAAAAGAGTATTCAGGTATTTGTGTGGCATGAAGGACTATGTTATATGCTACCAAGGAAAACTTGGAGGTGACAGTGGTAAATTATATGTACATGGATTTGTTGACACCGACTAGGATGGAGATCTGGATCGACAGAGTTCGACCAACAGATATGTCTTCAAAATTTTCGATGGATAAATAAGTTGGATGAGTAAGCGACAAACGATTGTATCCTTGTCAAAAATAGAAGTTGAATACATGGAGGCCACTCATTGAATGAAAGAAGCGGTATGGCTTAAAAGGTTGTGTTCAGGAATCAGGTTTGAGAAGAGAGCTATGAAGGTGAGCTGTGATAGTCAAAGCACAATATTTCTAACAAAGAACCCTACTTATCATTCAAATACTAAGCACATTATTGTACAATGTCATTTCATAAGAGATATGGTGGAAAGTAACAAGGTGTTACTGGAGAAAGTAGACACATTGGAAAACATAGCAGACTCATTGACTAAGTCTGTGAGTGTTGTGAAGTTCTCTTGGTGAAAAGAGGCAATGGGAATTGTTTCCCTTTGTCTGTGAACGAAATTTTAGGAATCTCATGTTTCAGCAAAGAAGACAACAAGTGGGAGAATGTTGGGTTGTTATATTATTTGCAGTGAAATTCGAGTTGAGGTAGATCGATCGACGGTTGAAGTTCAAGGTGGATCAATATCAAGTCAAAGGTCGAGGAAGTTGGCCGGGTAAAGTTGAAGTCAAAGATATTGGCAAAATTCAACCAAAAAGAGGTTGAAGTGCGGGCATGAGATGACTGACTAGAGACTGAATGAAGGAACGACTGGTAGTTGACTAGTAACCTGACTTGAAGTTGAATGTAACATAATCCAAGGATTTGCGGGATTTGTAGCCAATGATATGTGTGGATCTGTAACCATTTTTGGGTGCCAATATTTAGGGTTTTCCTGTTGAAAGACTATAAAGAGGTGTGTTGTAATATTGTAAAGGGTAATCGTAGAATTCACTTATGAAGGTTAATGCATGTGTAGTTATAGGTTGTTGGTCATGAATATGTAATGTGAATAGGTTGTAGGGTTGTTGTTGTGAAAGAAAGAGGGTATGATGCCGATTGTGTCTTAGGTGTGGACCAAGGTTAAACATGTAACCTTTTATTATAATTGAATAAGATAAAAATAAATCAGAATGCTCAAATGAATGTTGGTTTTTCCCGGTTAAGGGTTCTAGGGTAAAATTTCATTGTATTGTGTGATTGTTTGTTTCATTTACGTTCTTGATTAAATTATTCTTCTCTTCTTCTATGATTAGTGTGTAAGTGCCCTGCATTTCCTGACAATACACAGAGCATTAAACACGCAAGGTGGCATATATTCAAAACACATAGTTATATTTCATCGAGATCAATTACACAATACTTCCCCTCTGGTCCTGGCCTTTGTTCAACAACATAGGTATTCCAATAGAGGATGAACACCTTCAATAACCACTCACATAACCAAATCAAAGATCAACACACCAATGTTTTCACATGGTAAAACCCCTACGAGGAAACATCCACGGCCCCAGCCAACGCAACCACTTGGAGCAATTTATTAATGCAAAGAAAAAGATTACAGAGAGATTTTACAAGAGAGTTTCTCACAATCGATCATCGAAAAATGTCCCTCCATGCTCTTTAAATAGAGATCATGGACCAATCGAGTGTTAAGACACAGATCAATGGTCGTTAAGATCAAGGAGAGTATGAATCGTCGGATCACTCTATGTTAAGAACATATCGTGACTATCGGATTTCCTAACTACAAATTCATACTAATGCATACTAAAGAAACACACTTTTACCTAATGACACAATAGACCAAGTAGATCTTACTAACTTCTAAGTGTCTAAATATCCTAGCATCCCCCCTTAAGAACAACTTGGGATAGGATTGAAGGATTTACAATAGTGACACAATAGGAGAAGGAAGGAGGCTTTAGAGCCTATCCCCCATTAATGACAACTTCCTAAACTCCTAACATAGATCAAATTTTGGAAAACTTCGCTTTTGTAAGAGACTTTGTGAAAATCTCTGCAACTTCATCTTCTGTAGGGCAAAAGAGCACTTTAATAACTTGATCATGAATGAGCTTTCTGATGAAGTGCATGTGTAGCTTGATGTGTTTTCTACGCTGATGTTGAACTGGGTCTTTGGCGAGCTTGATAGAACTCTGATTGTCACACCAAAGGCTGGTTGGATGCTGGTGCTGGAATCCAAACTGTCAAAGGATCGGTCGAAGCCACAAGGCTTCCTGACTTGCATTTACCATTGCTCGGTACTCTGCTTCTGCTGAGGAAAGTGAAATAGCTTGTTGTTTCTTATAGGCCCAAGTGACAGGTCCTGAACTAAGGCTGAAAACATAACCTGTAGTAGACTTCCAATCATTAGGGTTGCTGTCCCAATCTGAATCAATGAAACCAACCAATAAATGAGTCCCCCCTGAACTGCAATGTATCCTAAACTGAACTGTACCACAAACATAGCGAAGTATCCTTTTAGTTTCTTTCCAATGGCTTTCATGGGGTGTTTGCATATATCAGGAAACAAGACCAACAACAAAGGAAATATCATGACGGGTATGATTCAAGTATAAGCGGCTACCAACTAACTGACAGTACAGGGTGGAATCAACTTCAGGAGAAGTACAGGTGGCAGAAATCTTGACTCCAAACTAGAAGGGAGAAGGGGTTGGTTTACAATCGTCCATGTGAAAGCGATGAAGAAAGTCACAAGCATACTTAGACTGGGAAAGAAAAATTCCTTCATTAGTTTGCAAAACTTGGAGGCCAAGGAAATAGTGCAAAAAGCCTAAGTCTATCATTTCAAATTTATTCTTAAGGCTGCTTTTCACATGGTTTACAAGTTTTGAGTCACTACCAGTAAGGATAAGGTCATCAACATAAAGGTAAAGGATTATGAGATGGCTTCCTACTTTCTTGGTATAGACATTAGGATCAGAATGGCATCTAGAGAATCTAGTGGAAATAAGAAAGCTATCCATTTTGGCATACCAAGCTTGGGGAGCTTGCTTGAGACCATAAAGAGATTTCTTGAGGTGAAAAACAAGGCTAGAGTCATTCTGGACATAGCCAGGAGGTTGTTCCATGTAGATTTCTTCTTGCAAATATCTGTGCAAGAAGGTGGATTTAACATCCATCTGATGGACCTCCCATTTATGTGAGGCAACAAGGGCAAGAACAAGGTGGATAGAATTCATTTTTTCTACAGGGGCAAAGCTTTCATTATAGTCAATTCCTTCAACTTGGGAAAATCCTTTTGCAACTAACCGAGCCTTGTGTCTTTCAACACTACCATCTGATGCATACTTAGTTTTGTAGACCCATTTGCATCTAACAAGTTTTCTTCCTTTTGGAAGAGTTACAAGATCCCAAGTATCATTTTCCATTAAAGAATAATACTCTTCATTCATTGTTGTATCCCAATCTAGATGACCTGAAGCTTCTGCAAATGTCTCTGGATCATGAGTTTCTGAAACTTGAGCCAAAAGAGAAGAGGCTCACTAGAACTGTGAACGTGTCTGACGTTGATCTGAAGGATCACCGACAAGATCACCAGCTACTTCTCGTGTTGAACGGACCCATCTAGGAAGCGATGGAGCTGGTGCTGGTTCAGGTTCAAAGGACTCATCTGGAGGAGGGTGAGTAGGCGGAGGTGGATTTTCATCCTCATTGTCATCATCTGAAGAAGAAACCAGATCATAAAAAGGAACAAATGTTGAAGATGGCTCGCAGGCCGAAGAAGGAACAATCATCGAATTAGGCTCGCAGGCCAAGAGATTTTCATCAAATTTAACATCTCTTCTAATAATAATTTCATTACAATGTGATTGAAGAAGTCTGTAACCTTTGACATCTTCAGAATAACCAACAAATATACACTTCTCACTTTTAGGCTGCAATGCTTTCCTTTTATCATCAGGAATGTGAGCACATGCTATACTGTCAAATACACGGAAGTGACTTACATCTAGTTTAATTTTAGTCCAAGCTTCTTTCAGTGTTATATTTTTAAGATCCTTTGTGGGAGTGAGATTTACTATGTAATTTGCATAGTTGATGGCTTCTGCCCAATACTTTAGACTGAATCCCTTAGATTGGATCATGCAATTAGCCATTTCTTTTAATGTGTGGTTCTTTCTCTTAGCAACACCATTTTGTTGTGGTGTATATGGAACAGTGTGTTTCATTTGGATTCCCTGTGTAGTGAAGTAGCTTGTAAAATTATTGTTCACATATTCGCCTCCATTATTTGTTCTTAATCTTTGAATTTGATGTCCATATTGATTTTCTACAAGGGCCTTGTAGGCCAAAAACTTGTCAAAAACTTCACTCTTGAGTTCTAAGAAGTAAACCCAAGTATGTCTGGAAAAGTCATCATTGAAAGTTAAGAAATACTTGCACCCAGAAAAAGAAGGAGAAGAAAGTGGACCACACAAATCACTATGAACAAGCTGCAAAGGACCTGAGGCATGCCAAGAGGCACGTTTGTCAAAACTGTCCTGATGATGTTTGCTGAGAACACAACCAACACAAACACCATCTCTGCATGAAACAAGAGGAATACCAATCACCATCTGTTGATTACATAGTTGTTGCATTGAGCGATAGTTTAGATGACCAAACCGCTCATGCCAAAGTTTGCTCAAGTCATCGCTATGAGCAACAAAAACTGATGAAAAAGATGATGACCCAAAGTTGTCAAACTTGTACAACCTGGTAATATCATTAACAATTCCAGTTGCAAGAACATTCTTAGGATCTTTTAGATCCTTTATTACAACTTGGTGAGGTGAAAACTCGACGGTTTTACCTTCACCTGAACGAGTGATTTGATATACTGATAGAAGGTTACAAGAAAGACTTGGAACACATGATACATCATTGAAATGACCATTATCTACTTGAACTGTTCAAGATCCTACAACACTAAGAGATCTATCATCACCAACAAATATTTTCTTGGTGTTACATTCATTTAGAGAAGAAAATATGGCTTTATCCTTAGCCATATGATAACATGCTCCTGAGTCAATAAGCCACTCATCAGAAGAAGAAGTAGTAGTAGAATTTGAATTGAAAGAGAAACCAGAAGCAGAAAGTGCATGTTCGTGAGAAGAAGAAGTAGAATCAATACTGATGTTGTGCTTCTTCATCATTGCTTCTAAAGATGCCATCTTCTTGAGACATTTGGACTCATCATGACCATCTTTATCACAAAAGTTGCAATGTCTGTTAGTATTCTTACTTTTATATTTTTCTCATTTGTCACCAGTAGGAGATGAAGTTGTCTGAGTAGGTTTGAGACCCTTATGTTGTTTTTTGTTGTAGTGAGGATGTTGCTTCTTGGGATACTTGGGTTTATCTTTCTGCTAGGCAACTAAGGCTTTGTTGGAGGGACCTGCAGTGGTGATCACTCCAAATTGTATAATCTTATCTTCCTCTTGAATCAAAGAAGCACAAAAGAAATCAAGAGTGGGTTTTTCATAAGCTTCTTCCCCTAGAGCCTCTCTCATGGCATAAAAGATAGATACAAACACAGAATATGCACAACCTAGCTTAGAAAGAATAAGATAGATGCAACTCTCTTCCTCCATCTTTATATTACATTATTCACATAAAATTCTGAGTGTTTTAAACTTAGATAGATAGTCTCCAAGGAAAGAAAAATAATTTGGACTCAAGGTTAGTATTTGATTTTCTAACTGTTGTGCTCGAATAATATTGAGTTTACCAAACATAGATTCAATCATGTTCCAAGCTTCTTTGGGGTCATCAATATCTTGAAGGTGGTACCTTAAATCATGAGAGATGGAAATTCCAATTAGTCTGCGTGCTTCACCATTCCTATTATCCCACTTGGATTTCTTATCAGCATCAGTGGGTTCTTTTTCCTTTCCCAAGGTAATCTAGTACAAGCCTTTACTTCTTAATAAATCTTCCATATGAGATTTCCATTGGAAGTAGTTGTTGCTGGTAAGCAAGAAAATACTTGTAAAGTCATATTAAATATGAAGATAATGTGGATTTAAAAACTGAAACTGATGATCTGGATGGAAAGAGCTCGAAAAGTTATGTGGTTTAAAGAAAAATGGCACTGAAAATAGACTTCTGATGTTAGAGTTGTGCCCTTTTTTAAAAAGGCACAATCGGTAACCAAATGACCACGTGATTGTGTAAGTTGCTTTATGAAGTGACCCACTTTTATAAAGATAAGTGGGGATCATTTTTACAATTAAGTTACTTTATAACTGAAAAGTTGCATGCAAAATAAATAACTCTAAAATAAAATATTAAAGCTACTTATAGTAATTCACTGTTATACTTGAAGTGAAATACACTTTACAATTTTAGCATGAACTTTTTCAAAAAAGGTAACAAAAGAGAGACTTGAACTCAATACCTCTTGCTTAATAAGGAAACTTTTAACCAAATGATCTAGCAAAACATATTCTAATGTTTAGAAGGAGGATTGTTGTTGTTGTTGTCGGCCTTGGAGAGCGTGCTAAAAAAAATTCTTTTCACAGAAGACAAAAATTTCACTTCTTGATTTGTTGTTGTTGTTGTTGAAGATGGCCTTAGAGAGCGTGCTAAAAAAAAACTCTTTTCACAGAAGAAAAAAATTTCACTTCTCAATTTTTTTGTTGTTGTTGAAGACGACCTTGGAGAGCATGCTAAAAAAAAACTCTTTTCACACAAGAAAAAAAATCGCTTCTCGATGACAAGAAGGGTTAGATCTCGGTTAGCTTACCCGGAAGATGCACCTTTTCCTATCTGTTTCTAATTTGTTGAGATCACACAGGATGCGGGGAAAAGAGAATATGTAGATCTAAAATATTAGCAACCCAGAAATAAATAAAATAAAACCAAAATACTACTCTGCAAAAATTTTAAAAAATGCGTATTCAAGCTTTATACCTCTGGATCTGACTGTAATGGTCGTATCTTGGGAAAACAGAAACCTTTTCGAGTGAAACGAAAAGTGTTCCTGACTGAAACGAGCGCTCCAGACACAATGGAACAATACTCTTAGCCCAACAATGTACGTAAATGAAAGAAAATGGAGATGAGGCAACTCGGCTTCACGATCTTGATCTACAACAGGAGTGGATCTTCAAACAGGCTTTGATACCATGTTCAACAACACCAGTATTCCAATAGAGGATGAACACCTTTAGTAACCACTCACATAACCAGATCAAATATCAACACACCGATGTTTTCACGTGGTAAAACCCCTACGGGGAAACATCCACGGCCCCAGCCAACGCAACCACTTGGAGTAGTTTATTAATGCAAAGAAAAATATTACAGAGAGATTTTACAAGAGAGTTTCTCACAATCGATCATCGGAAAATGACCCTCCATTCTCTTTAAATAGATATCATGGACCAATCGAGTGTTAAGCCATAGATTAATGGTTGTTAATATCAAGGAGAGTATGAACCGTCGGATCACTCTATGTCGAGAACATATCTTGACCATCGGATTTCCTAACTACAAATGCATACTAATGCATACTAAAGAAACACACTAGAAAACACACTTTTACCTAATGACACAAAATACCAAGTAGATCTTAGTAACTCCTAAGTGTCTAAATATCCTAAGAGCCTCTCCTCGACCTAGTTACATTTTTCCTGGCCTCCTTTCAAACACCCGAAGGCTTACAATGTAAAGAACAACATTAGGATTGAATCAATCCGGATTTGATCTGCCCTCACTAAAATGACTAACATCATGCTTAAAATAGCCATATCAAAACAATTCAAATGTTTCACACAATTATCGAGAGAAAATTGTGTCCTCATGGCCACATCCACCTTCTGGAAGGTCTGAAATCGAATTTGAATTGGGGGGTTTAATGCTCCTGCATCAGACTCCTAGAGTACAAAATTTCCATGATCTCCTGATCACGTGTCCCCTAATGTTGCATCTCGTCTCCTTTCTCTTCATGTATGATTGATCTTGTCCTTACGCTCAATAGTGAGCTACAACGAAGCCTCCACTGACACCTCACTGACTCTCCTCCTCTGGCTCGGCCTTTTGGTATCGTAAGTTCACCTCCTTTGGAACCTTTTGAGCTTCCTTTTCTCCTCTGGTTATTACACGTTGCTCACTCTCCTAGACAATTCTACCCACAATCACAACTGTGGAATTTCCCAACAACTTCTACCAAAACGCAACTGGAAGTTTCTTTCCATTCTCCAACACGCAAGAAATATTTCCCTACTCTGATATAGCTTGATGAAAATGAAATTAGGTGTCCTTCGAATCGATGGACCTATGGCTTATGAGCCTGCAATAAGGACTATAATAAGTCCATTACAACAACCTCAAATTCTGATCTTGTTCCCTTCCACAACGCCTCGTTATTCTCGTGTTGGCTCCAAGGCACTCATATTCCAACCATAATCCCATTCCCTTGAATGTGGATCTATCATTCTGGATGACCATAGGAGGTGACTAAGCACTAATCCAACAAGCACTTATTTATTTTCAATATCGACAATCACGACTTAATCAATGGTTATGATGGATGGCTCTGGTACTTTCGGGGGCCAAATGCATTTCCACAATCCCAACACAATGGAGGGCTAAAATGATCCTCCTCTCAACACATGGAATGTGAATCCACGGTGTATATCATTTTGGGGGTCGCCTCTCTATTAATTCCCTCGTCGTTTTTCATGTGAAAGGGTTGGATCACCATCGATCCTTTTCAGTGATCGACAGTCGATCACCTTCATCCATGGAATATGCACTTGCTCACAGGTTTCGGACCTACACACTCACTTTCATGCATGCTTTCACATAATCATATGTTCACACACATTTAAACCGATAATTTGATAGGGTTTATACACAGAGCATTAAACACACAAGGTGGAAAATATAAAAAAAACAATTATATTTCATCGAGCTCGATTACACAATATTGCCCCTCTAGGCCTAGCCTCTCCCCAACCTGGTTACATTTTTCCTAGCCTCCTTTGAAACACCCGAAGTCTTACACTTTAAAGAAACAACAAGAGGATCAGATCAATCTAGATCTGATTTGTCCTCACTAAAATCGATAACACCATGCTTAAAATAGACATATCAAAACAATTCAATTGTTTTACACAATTATCGAGACAAAATCATGTCCTCATGGCCACGTCCACCTTCTGTAAGGTTTGAAATCAAATTTGACTTTGGGGGGGGTGATGCTCTTGCATCAGAAATGTTACATTACTTTATAACTCCAACAAGAAGGTATTGAGGAATATTTACCTTCCTGCATTGAAATGGGTGTTGAGGATAAGTTGTGAATTGCATTAATCTTGTTCTTTCATGTGTTATCGAAGGGGTTCTTATCTAAGAGTATGGTTAATTCTAAATTTTGCTCTGAATTCAGGCTCTTT
This sequence comes from Picea engelmannii, assembly GCA_009831015.1. Taxonomy (NCBI): domain Eukaryota; kingdom Viridiplantae; phylum Streptophyta; class Pinopsida; order Pinales; family Pinaceae; genus Picea; species Picea engelmannii. The sequence continues at coordinate 1,066,055 of ML777563.1, read as the reverse complement.
AATGGTGAGGTTGGAGTGTTTTGTCATCAAAGATGAAAGGTCACATTATTTTGTGGCTTCTATGAAAAGGGTATCAGGGAATATTCTTTCCTTAACAGTCATGCTCGTTCAAAATTTTATGCTTGTAGGGAGGATTAAGATTGTGGATAAATGGATTATTCAACCAATCTATGCTTTCTATGTACTATAATTAGTTTCATGAGGGACCCACTCATGTGTTATCATTATCACTCAAACCAGATTTATGTACCAGTAATTAACTTACTGGTAGGCACAAAGTAAATGCTCCATGACTTAGTGTAAATGTATGCGTCGAAAGGAAAAGACTTGTTAGAAAGGGATTCATAGGAGTCAATATTACTAGAGTGAAATGTTGTTCGATGGTAATAATTTCGACGTAACACTTTCTGATGGTACTATTGTAAAGGTTCTGTAGGAATATAAATCAATTTTGTTTATTAGTGTACTTCGAGGAGCAATTTCTTAGTGGGTAATAGCCCAATAGATTTCAGGCATGAGAAGATAAGTGAATATTTCCCTTACGGTTGAGCATGACTTAGAATTTGGTCTTTTCAGATAAGGGTCAATTAACAAACAAGTGAAAAAGCTAAATACCTTTGATTTCTTGCAGGGTTAGGTTTGATACTGCATTGGCAAAATAGTAGTATCCTGTATTAGTAGGAAATCAAGTAAGCAGTGATAAAGTACCTTGCCAAAAATTTATAGGGGGTACCCTCTGAAATCCTCTAATTTAGAAAATTTTAGTGGGTAGTTGTGGGGGCACAACAAGTTTCCAAGGTAAAATATTTGTGTAATGTGTGTGTGTGGCATTGTATCTTTTTTGTTTATATTAAGAATCTATTTTCAGTAATTAATTGTACAAGATTAACATCTACAATGCCTTTAACATATCATAGCCCTAGCTCATGGGTATCATTCAAGAAAGTATTGTTGCAATTGGGTAGTGCATACTTTATTGGTAGTTGTTCCAATCATACTCAAATTTTGTTTCTATAAATACTCTTTTTATTGTTTTATTTTATTTTATTTCATAAGATGTGTTTATGTGGTTGAATTATAATACTTGCAAGTTATTCCTTCAGAAATATTGAATTGGATTACATATATGCATTATCAACATTATCAATATAATTAACATTTGGCATGGCACACAAATGTATAAGAATTTCCAGTGAGTTGTGAGAATAAGGGTTATAGAATGGAATTAGATCTTAGTGGAGACTTCATTCAAAGATTAGGAACATGGAATTGAGTTAAATTATCACTTTTTTGTCCAAGGGAGGGAATCAAGTACATGAAAATAAGTGAATAGGATAGCAAGTCTTCTCAGTGAATTGCTATAGTATTGATTTCTTATTAGTCCATGCCTCTGGCTAGGGACTATAGCTTTCGCGCAACATCAACAACCTATTAACCCGTTGATTTTGAGATATTATTTGGTGCATTATGTATCTTTCTAACAAAGTTTTCCCTATGTTGTGGATTATGCTTTTAATTATTCCTTTTTGAAAAATATTTTTTTTTTTTATATAATTTTGAAAAATCTATATTGCCATTTTTTAATTGGCCCTCACGATATTGAGGGGAATAAATACCCCTAGTGGAGGGAAAAATTATTTTCTAATTGTCATAGTATTAAATTTGATTTAAAAAATAAATAAAATTGATTGGTCTAGGTTCTAAGTTTCTCTGAAAGTTGACAACTAGAGTTTACAGTTGTACTGCAGTTGATGCCATCTCGTGGCAACCTGCATGCAAAATGGTATTTACCTTATCTCCCTCAACCACATTTTCTCACTACCTTGCCATTTCTTCACCACCTAGCCACTTCTCTTTCCATTTCCTCACCACCTAGCCACCGCTCCCCACCACCCTACACAGTGAAATCACCTGAGTCGGTCTTCAAACACATAAGTTCTAAATTCAGTGGATTATGGAGCTATGATGGAAAAGTATAAGCTTACCTATTTTGAAATCATAGACACAATGAATTCACATGAGTCGGTCTTCACACACATAAGTTCTAAATTCAGTGGATTGTGGAGTTATGATGGGAAAGTAGAAGCTTACATGGTTGAAGAAGCATCACTGAAAGCATAGACACAATGAATTCACATGAGTCGGTCTTCAGACACATAAGTTCTAAATTCAATGGATTATGGAGTTATGATGGAAAATTAGAAGCTTACCTAGTCGAATAAGCATCACTAAAAGCATAGACAGACTGGTTGAAGAAGCATCATTAAAATCATAGATGAAATGAGTATTCAGACTAAGTATTCATTGTGCAATTGGTTTTCATTGTTGTATCCCCTACCAAGAGTAAAAGAGGCCCGATGGAGGGTACTTTTCCTAAGAATTAGTATTGAGTTCCCTCAGCATTGGCCCTTCTAAATCGTTTTAATTGTTCACAAAAAATAGAGAATCCTGGAGCATGCTCTTTGCCACGTTTAATATGTATTGAAACATGAAATCAGAGGAGTCTGTTACTGTCATGAATGTGGGAATATATTTGAGGCACAGTGTTTTCATTACAGGAATACAAGAGATTAGTTCATCCTTGGACTGATAATGGATCTCTTTCTCATGTGTTCAAAAAATCAACCAAGATCAGTGCAACTAACATTATAGTTCTGATAGTTTATTTGTGGGGTTTCTAGATTTCTAGATAATGCGACTACTAAATGAACTTATCCTTTTCCAAGGAATGAAATGGAGTGATAAATTATCATTTTCCAAGGAAGTAAATGAATTTATGTTTATCAGGCCTACAGGGGTGTAGACCGATTGGCAAGTGTCGTGTAAATGGAAGGAAATTTGTAAAAATGAGGTCTCATGTTTGATTCTCACCCTAATTTACTTATGCTCCATTCTTGCGGGTTGGGTGGATGAACCTGGGGTTATAGTGGTAGTCGACGGGGATCAACCTCGTGTCATGCGAGTATGGGAACCGCACATTGCCGATTCCCCCAGTACAAAAAAAAAAGTTATGTTTATCAGTTAACAACACATCGGAGGTGTGGTTAATTGAATTCTCTTTGTACATTGGTTTTACGCGTCATTCTTTGACTTTCCAGGTCTAGACCTTTTCCTTGAGCAATTCTTTAAGAACTAGCCCATGAATATCACTAGTTATCTATGTATGCCATGCATGATTAAAGATAAAAAGGCCATAAATGAGGCCTTTTGTCATTGTGTGCATCTTACAGGCAAGGATGATCTGTGGTCCAATGGCTTCAATTTCGTTTTTTGTATATCACCAGTCAAAAAGAAGGTATGGGTTATAATCTACTAAATAATTGTCTACTTAATTTACAGACATAAGTAAGGTTTACAACCAAGTTCATGCCAATTAACATTTATATTCGTATTGGTTGACTCTAAAGGAATTAAGCAGGAAACCAAAAGATTATCTGTACATAGTAAAATATATAGATAGAATATAGCTTCTATAATGCTTTACTTTTATAGATAAAATATTAAAAAATAAGAATAATCATGTTATGTTATTAAAGAAAAAACTTACTCAAAATAAATTTTGTTTGTGTTGTAGCAACATTCATGGGAACTAAAGCGATTTCTGAGTTGATATCCTCTTGCTCTATTTTAGGTTTAGATTGAGGGAAAGCAAGCCACGACATGGTTGAGTTCACAGAAGAGATCTCTATTTTAGGTTGATTTCACAAAAGAGGTCACACAAGTGACAGGAACAAGAGGAAGATTCTCGCAGTGACAAATATCGATCAAAAACCATCGAGATCATGGAAGAAAAATTGGTCCACGTTCAATATTTCCTCCTCTGCAACATTTTTTTCATATTTTATTTATGTTTCTTGTAGTTTATTTTCGACTGAAACAATATCTGGGCTCTACAAAAGGGTTTTAAAAATGCTTTTGTGATAAATCACAACTATAACATGTGTTATAGCAAGATTTGCCTCACCATTGCTATCTTGTACATAGGGCCTTTTTCCATTTCCCTATGCAGACTTATCAACCCCTTTTTGATAAATCCAGAGCCAAAAATATATATTTTTCCACATATATGCTCCCTCACTGCTTTGCAAGATGCATATATGCTTGATGCTCCACTACAGCTCGCGTATATCGGGATTTGTGCTAGAAAATAAAAAATGAGGTCTGGTTTCCATGTCACAACAAAAGATCTCTGATCTTTGGCCTTCCGTATACTGGAAACGTTCTGACTCGGCCCTTCAGTTGCATTCTAGAGACTATAAGAGCACAATTTCGAGCTATGGAAAAAGAGGAGAAAGCATTCAACTTTGAAAGCAAAGTTAGTCTGGAGAAATTACTTCATATTGAGTCTACATCCCTTTGTCCCTCAAGTCTGAACATAGTGTTCAGCCCCCAAGCTCTTTCCTTATTGTTGATAGGACATCATTACCTCTTTGCTATGAGCTTTCCTTTGGTGGAAGATTGAAGTGGTGGAGACCCAGTTGGAAGGAACTTGGTTTCTTGGTTTTGAACCGTGCCGACACAGAAGTCTGTAATTTTGATACTTTTGTTGATCAATTATTAATAGAAATACTCATTTCCTGTCCTATCGATATCTTGCAAATATATGATTATCATCCATGGGCATGTTTGTAATTTTTATTAATGGATTGTGCTATCTAATGTGCTAACTCATTTTATATATTTTCACTATATACTTGCATCGCTTGTTTGTTGAGAACTTTTTGCAGGTGTAAAGCTTTGGGTCAAAGTGCTCAACGGTGGGACGACATCAAACGATTGGATCGAGGTATTCTTCTGCCTTGTATTTCACATTAGTTTATATATCACATGTTGGAATTGAGCTGATTTCTGCAGTCATACATGTCTGTTGTGGTTTACCCTTGGCCATAGAGAGTTTTTCCCTTGTAACAACATGAAGCACATCATGGAAGAATATTAATAATTCAATAGCAATGAATAGTAATATTGAAAGGTACAAACCCATTAATACTTATACCATTATTATTCTTGTTGTTTTCCTTTCCTAAGATGTACCATTAACAACATCTCCACCCTCTCTCGTTCTTCCTCCTGCATTGAGACCCTTTTTCTTCATGGTTCAATGCTAATTGCCAATCCTCAATGATAGTGTTAGAAATAGTTGAGCATAAGGCATGCCACAAAACAACTGATTCAATTCTTATCCAGACCTCGTTGAAGCATCGTAAGCTAAAGATAAAAACCTCAAGTAGAGGTAAGAACAAGGGCACAAGCAGATGTAAGCATTGTTATCACTCTGTGATTTCCTTGGCTGAGGAGGAAATAGGCACATAGGTATCCTCAAACCTACTTGGGGATGGAAGATATCCCTTCCAACCAAAGATGGATCTCTCTCTTCAAATCAATCATTGAAAGGATTGATTTGGAATTTCATTCAAAGGCTAGATCTCTAAAGCAAGGTTGAATTTATAGAGTTGGTGGAAAAGTGGGTAGAAATTCCATTGGGAAATGGAGTCATTGCAAGGGACATCAATGATAGTTTGTTGGACACTTGGTGAATTTGGAAAATAACCACCCAGAGGAAAGATAAAAAGTACTCTTTAAGCTAGTAAAAATATCTTTAATAGAAGGATTAGAGAGAACACAATAACCTCTTAGGGAATCTATCAGGGATGAATCCCAAGAAGATTATAGCAGAATCATAGAAAAACAAATTATATGTAGCAGAGCATCAGATTGTAGATGAATTATGATACATAAACATCAAAGAATAAATATATAACTAAATAATAACAAAAGTGAGAACAATAATAATATAGGAGCACAAGCATAAAGTTATACAATCACATGAATCTATGGATTTAAAATCTAGGCACATCTAGTTCAACGAATTTAAATAATATCAAAACTATTTACAATATCAATCAATGAAAACTCTCATACACTCACCAACCAACCCTGCATTGATGTAGATCCATAAAATATATACAAAAATGTTTTTATAACTTTACAAATTTGAATTCCACTACTATCCTAAGATTAGCTACAGTTACACATATTTTGGCAACAAAATCTTCAACAAACTGCTACAAGGATGGAGTCAACACTGCCTCATTAATTACATCATAACCACTTGACAAAAAAGGTGTTTGAATCCCTGATATGGTGATATTTGACCTTGGTCCTCGTTGAATATAAATTTTCACCTTTGCTGACCTATCCATGCTAACCTGCACACATTTTGGACGCTCTGTCACCGTTGCACAGCAAGGTTGTTGTGCAACAGTAACCTATAGGAAATCTGGCTTGGTGAAATTATGGAAAATAGGCCTCAAATATAATTGCATATATTCCAAAACCTGGTATTTGTGAAAAAAATGAGAGAGGTTTCTTTTATAGGGTCTATTCTTGACAAAAACCTCTTTGGGTTTTCAAAAATTCCTTTCTAGCTTCTCAGAATATGCACCCAAAGATGATGACTAAAACATGAAATCATTAAATGCTTAAATCTGGAAAAATGGGCTGTAAAGATTCATTCAAATCTCTCAAACTATGGCACCTATTGAAAATATGAGATATTTTTTGTTATTGGGTCCATTCTTGACAAAAACCTCTCTTGGTTTTTCAAAAATCCTTTCCATTTGTTCAGAAAACTATCTTGAAGTTGACCACTAAAAAAGCCATTTGCACAACATGCCCTGCAACCCATACGCAGTGTGGTTGAAATTGAGGGTTTTGCATGGGAAGATTAGTGAGATTGATGTTGAAAGTATTTATCATAAAAAGTGAACTTAATTTGAACCCAAAAACCAAATAAAAACTTCCTCAATAATCTTTAAATGCATAGGTGGATGCTTTGACAGTTGCGCAACATAAGTTATTTTTGCACTTTTTCCATTTTCTTTGTATTAGTTTGATAGATGATAAAGGTTGATGGTGATTATGGAAACAGAATGATGAGTGAGGGCCCTAAAACTATTTTTTCCTCCTTCATGATGACACTTTCCTTTTTAAAACCTCAAAACCCTAATATGCCAAACTGCAACAAATGAACTCATATCACTTTAGGCTAATACACTATTGAATTTGCTACATTCTCGGTGCTCATCTTTGTTATAGCAAGATTTGCCTCACCATTTCTATCTTGCACAGAGGGCCTTTTTTCCATTTCCCTATGCAGACTTATCATCCCTTTTTGAAAAATCCAGAGCTAAAAATAAACATTTTTCCACATATATGTGCCCTATCAGCTATAGAGAAAGCGTATACGCAGGTTGCTCCACTACAGCCCACGTACATTGGGATTTGTGCCAAAAAATCCAAAAAATGGAGTTGGTTTTCCATGTCATGACAAGAGATCTCTGATCCTTGGCCTTCCATATACTGGAAACGTTCTGACTTGGCCCTTCAGCTGCATTTTGAAGACTATAAGAGCACAATTTTGAGCTATGGAAAACAGGAGAAAGCATTCAACTTTGAGAGCAAAGTTACTCTGGAGAAATTACTTCATATTGAGTTTGTGTTCCTTTGTCCCTCAAGTCTGAACACAGTGTTCAACCCCCAAGCTCTTTCCCTATTGTTGAGAGAATCTCAGTGTCTCTCTCTTTTGAGCTTGCGTTTGGTAGAGGATTGAAGTGGTGGAGACCCAGCTGGGAGAAACTTGGTTTCTTGGTTTCGAACCATGCCAACACGGAAGTCTGTAATGTTGTCACTTTTGTTGATCAATTATTAATAGAAATACTCCTTTCTCGTCCTGTTGGTATCATGCAAATATATGATTATTATCCATGGGCATGTTTGTAATGTTTATTAATGGATTATGTTATCTAATGTGCTAACTCCTTTACATCGTCACTATATACTTGTTTTTCTTGTTTGTTGAGAACTTATTGCAAGTATAAAGTTTTGGGTCAGAGTGATCAACAATGGAACATCATCAAACGTTGGATCAAGGTAGGCCTCTTTCTTATATTTCACACTAGTTTATGTAGCATACAATGGAATTGAGTTGATTTATGTAGTCATACTTTTCTGTTGTGGTTTACCCTTGGCCATAGACAGTTTTTCCCTTGTAACAGAAATGGTGACTCCACTGGGGATAGATCTCCCTTCTAAGGTTTGAAGTACTTTTTCTTCTTGCATCTCTCTTTTTCCTTTGTGTTTCTTGTCGTATCACTGCTTGGCAGTTTCTGTTCACTTTGAGTCTGATTTTTCAGCCGTTTTGCCCTTGCCTGGCCTTGTTTTAAAGCCTGTACACTCCTTTTTCCTTGACAGTCGCATACACGCGTGTTTCCTCTCTGTAAGATGCATATATACTCACTATTCTCCTGAACAGTTGTGTATACCACTTTTCCTTGCTTGTTTGCTTGGTTTAGTGACTGTTGGGTGAGTTTTGATGGTTGTTGATCCTTCTTAGGTCTCTGTAGTGCCTGTTGAGATTCTCTGGGTTGACAAGAATCCCATTGGGAGTTGAATTTATGGGCGTAGTATTTCTCATTGTTTTTCATTTTTTGGTTTGTCCTTGAACCCTAGGTTGTTTTCTTGGCTGCTTGGTATTCTGCTTGAGTTATTTCATTGATACACAGTAGAATTTATATATCATGTTGCTTTTCAGTCCATGCATTTTCTCTTTAATATATTGAAAATACAAAAAAAATAGGCATTTTGCATTGGTTAACATTTTTATCTTTGAACCTTTATCATTAGCTTAGTACATTTAGCGAAAGATTGCATTTTACTTATGAATTGCAGAGTTGAGATTGAAAATTGCATTGTTTTTATTAGCATATCATTCATTGAAAAGTTAAAGCTAGACTTTGCATTATATTCATATTCATCTTTTGCATAGTCATAACATCATGAGTTTCGTTTCCATACCCTCTTGAGTAATCACGGCCAATAAAATTTACGCTTTAAACTAAAACTGATTAGTCACGATTTTATTTCTAGGGTGCACAAACTAGCCTAGGATTTAGTGCCTTAGAATAGGATTTTGTGAGTAAACTTCTCCAAGGCAATTAAATCAACATATGTGTCCGAGACAGAGAGTTGAGAAGTCCATTGTATAATTGGTAATATCAGGAGGCTCCTCTCACACCGAAGTTAATAACGAGGTCGTGCGAAGTTAGTTGAAGGGATAACCCTTGGATACTCGCCTAGCATCAAAGATATTTCTTTGGATTTATTCGTATTTGGGGATCTTGATCATACCCATACCTATGTGAGAGGTGGTTCTTTCAAGGTTTCGGGATTTTCTACCCTTCCCATATGGTGATCTAGACTTACGACTACTCGCATGTGCATCAATTATATGGTGGTTTATTAGTTTCTTGACTTAGGCATCTCATAGGTTACTTGCAGGCGTTATTCTACTTGTATCTTGGGTCAGATAGAGGTCAGACAACACACAACCTTTATGGAGGATTACCTCTCTGGGGGGATCTGACTGACTGGTTGTTAAGCCCATGAGGGCCTCTATAATTGATTCTATTACGAGGCATACCTTCTTTAGCAAGGGAGACCACTCAGCCACTTTAGCCTGTTTGCATGCATATTGGTCATTTGAATTTTTGGTATGCTCTTTGACTACTAGTTGGCCTTAGGAATCTTTGTTGAGTTTCACCATCATGGATAATGGAGCTTATTTTTCTCCCTCAGTTGTTGCTACCTACCCCATGATTCCTACTCATTTCACGGGGACGGATCCCTCCTCTTTTTACAATGGTGTGCAGAATTACAATACTCAGTCCACGCCTTGGGTCTCTAGTAATTTTTCTATTGATATGTCTTCACCCGTGAAATCATCTCCTTGGTCCACATGTATGAATCCTAGCATGGGATCTGGGGGCATCATGGCTTCGATGCCTACTTCTTCGTTTGGTATGAGTCGTGTCCCCATGGGAGGTTGGAACCTCCCCCCTTTTGAATCTCATGCTAACTATGCTCTTCCAGGAACCAGTGCTTAGATAGGTTCCTTTCCCACTTACTATGCACTACCCACGTATCTGTCACCCTCCATGTCAGTTCCTTCAAACATTTTTCCCATGATTGGCCCTTAGATGCCTTCGGGTATTTCATACGGGTAAAACCAATTTTACGGTTCGGGCTACCCTCTTTATGGAACCCCTTCATAAGGGGGCAGCATATATCATCACTCGAATAATTCTTATCTGACCTCGATCCCTTTGCAGGCCTCAGTGATGATGCCCATCCAAACTTCTTCAGAACATTTTAGTGCGAGCTATCACCCTTCTGGGAAGGGATGGGGAGTACACTAGGATCCTTCCTAGCTTGCAATGTTTCAGAATCAATCTTTCCTCACACCTTGGAATCAAATACCGCCTTCTATCGCTATCCCAATCACTATTAGTCACACTGGTGCTCCATCCCCAACCTATGCTAGTCATGTCGGAGATGGGTCAACATTTTCTACAAATTATGTTGACAGCTTGCACCCAACCTCTGCTAATTATATTGGGGGCACCATCCTTTTCACTCTGAATCATAACCGTGTCATGTCTCCAGCCTCTATTCATCATTCAGAAGATGACTCTCTTTCCCCTGCTAATTACATCAAGAAGCCTAGATTTCTCAGACGTAAGCCCAAATTCCTTTGCAATACTTGTGAAGGAAATCACCTTACTCACTTGTGTCTGGTTACTGCCGAGATACCAGAAGCGTGGGGCTCACCCAAGAGCCTTTTAGATTCTGAGACATCCATGGTTTCTCCTCACACTACTTCTACTTTGATCACCTCAGTGGTCCCAACACCACAATCCCCTCCTGACCTCGCCTCCTTTTTCGAAAGTGAAGCATCTCTCACCCTCGTTACCATGCATCCTCTTCAACCTATAATTGAAGAAGTGGCCACAACAGTGCAATCTCTAGTCAACCCTACTCTCCTTCAAGAGAGTGATGCACCTCTTAGCCATGTCATCAACATTCCTAACCCTACTCATTTGAACGAGAGATTTATTCTTCCCTCAAATTCTCTCTCTCCAAGTCCTGATGAAGTTCCCTTCAATTGGGATGACTTGATGGGGCATCCCATACCCCCACCTATGTCTTTTCCATTAAGAGACATTATTCGAACCATCACAGAGACTATATCCTCCATCAACACTTTATCCTCCTCGACTTGGATAACTTTGGGTTTTCCCAAGATTTTGTCATCTATCCATGAGATACTGACTTTCCACAGAAGACCAAGACGGGAGCCCCAGCCTCCCCCTTTACATGTTGATTAAGACAACAAAACTAGTCTTAATTAAGCTCTTTTCCGACTTGTCTAAAAACCAAAAATATTGTCGAGTGATTCGTCCCTTTCATGCTCCTCAAATTGGATTTGAAAGGTCATGAGTCTTAGTTAATATCTTTTCTGACTTGTTATCAAAAATGGAAAAGATTTCTGAGTGAACTTGTCTTTTTCACACTCGTAAATTGGATTTGAAAAGACGACTATTTGGTACAAGTTTTTCCCCTTTTTCACACCAAGTAGACTACAAGACATAAAAAGGATATTTTTTGGCGTCAAGTTGTGATTGTATTTCATGCCCTTGTTTGTAGTATTGAGCCTTTAGCCAGTTCTCACTTTGCATTATAAACCGTTGCCTAAGCAGTTTTGCATCCTCAACCAAGCAGAACCTTATTTATATCCTTCACAATTTGACACCCTATACCCTGGAGGAAACATCACCCCGAGTGTCCATCTCCCACATGCATTTCCTTGCATTAACCATAGGTATGTTCCACTGCTAGAACTAGTTTTGCTTACTTGCGACACTCGTTTCCTCCTCTGTATCATAGGATTTATTTGTTATGAAAAAACAAAAAAAGACGGGCAAGAAGGGAGTACTATATTATAATTGGCTGCAGTCATGTCACCTTTGAACAGAGCACAAAATTATTGAGTCCTTGTGTCATCATAATTTTGGGTTTTAGCATGGCCTTAGGAAGTTGATCTCATTATAGAGTTTTCTCTACCGACTGGTTACTCTTCCAGTCCCTATAGAGAACATTATTAATGGCTCTTGCATCTAATAGTCACATCATTGAGTCTATGATGTTGGAGTCCACCATATGTCTCATTCTCTTGTTCAAAGGAAGTCTCACAACCTGCGTCAGCCACTCCTCAGAAATATTGAATTGGCATGTCGGCCATACCCTCAGTTTGTCTCAAAATCACATGATACTATGGTCTCATCATGCACCCTGGCCCTACTTGCATCATCAGTAGGTCACCTTGAACCCAACAATCGACATTTCATCATTTGTCATTGACTGGGTGATTTCCCTTGTGTTCAACGGCAAGACATCTATTCACACTTTGGGATTCATGCAATGGCTTGGATGCCATTAGCCTTATTGATGGTTTCCTCGCCTTTGTTAGCAGTTTTCATCATTGGCTACTATTTAGAGGGTATTTTTCGTGTACCTCTTGCATTTGATACACGTGAAAGACACACAAGGTTGTTGGTCCGTGAACATGTTCTTCGTTCGATCTCCACCAATTCATGAAGCTCCTGCTTTGTTCCTCGTGCTGATTGATGAGAGATGCCTTAATGCTCTCCTTTCAACGGGTTTCTTTCCATCGACTTCAGTTCATCTATTCTGGATATGGGACCTAGAGTTTTATGAGTACTTTGAGGCTTGCAGTCATTAGTGGTAGGCTCTCTCGCCATTGACAGATGGGAATACATCAATGTCTCCTAATCAATGGATTTATCAAGTGTTCGACACCGACTCCTTTATTCACACTTGTAGAAATGTACTCGATGCCTTGATACCTACTTTCATTATTGGTAGGTTGTCTCGCGTTTGTTAATGGTTTACCTCAATGACCGATAATCAAACAATGTCTCATTATGTTCGACCTCAACTCCTTTATTCACATGATGTAGACTTGCACCCTTGGAGGATAGTGTAAAAGACTTGAAGACATCACTATGTGGCCGCATCTTTCCTAAGTTGTTGCGTCCCTTTCATTGGACCAACACCTATTCAACTTTAGTGATCATGGGAGATCAGATTGTACTTCATGGTATACAGATATCTTCAGATTGATTTTTGAGACTGGTTTTCACTGGGCCTTGTTCATGACTATGACATCTTTTGACATATAATCGCAATTGTATCTACCTATTCATGGCCACAGACACTTATTTGGTATATTTTCCGCATGGATCTGCATTGTATTCTTGGCAGCCATGTATGCAAAGTCAGTACAGAATGTAATGAGCAATCGAGTTCGTCCAGTTGGTTCTCTACCACTCCACTCCTGGGTTATTTATAATGTATTTCGTTCATCGCAGATACTCCTCTGATCTCACACATTAGGGGGCATCTGTTATAGCAAGATTTGCCTCATCATTTCTATCTTGCACAGAGGACCTTTTTTCCATTTCCCTATGTAGACTTATCATCCTTTTTTGACATATCCAGAGCTAAAAAAAACATTTTTCCACATATACGCGCTCTATCAGCTATACAACAAGTGTATACGCAGGTTGCTCCACTACAGCCTGCGTACATCGGGATTTGTGCCAGAAAACACAAAAATGGAGTTGGGTTTCCATGTCACGACAAGAGATCTCTAATCATTGGCCTTCCATATACTGGAAATGTTCTGACTCAGCCCTTCAGTTTCATTTTGAAGACTATAAGAGCACAATTTCGAGCTATGGAAAACAGGAGAAATCATTCAACTTTGAGAGCAAAGTTACTCTGGAGAAATTACTTCAGATTGAGTCTGCATCCCTTTGTCCCTCAAGTTTGAACACAGTGTTCATCCCCCAAGCTCTTTCCCTATTGTTGAGAGAATCTTATTGTCTCTCTCTTTTGAGCTTGCCTTTGGTAGAGGATTGAAGTGGTGGAGACCCAGCTGGAAGGAACTTGGTTTCTTGGTTTCAAACCGTGCCAACATGGAATTATGTAATGTTGACACTTTTGTTGATCAATTATTAATAGAAATACTCCTTTCTCGTTGTATTGGTATCATGCAAATATATGATTATTATCCATGGACATGTTTGTAGTGTTTATTAATGGATTATGCTATCTAATGTGCTAACCCCTTTACATCATCACTATATACTTTCTTTGCTTGTTTGTTGAGAACTTATTGCAAGTATAAAGTTTTGGGTCGGAGTGCTCAACAGTGGAACATCATCAAATGTTGGATCGAGGTAGGCCTCTTTCTTATCTTGCACACTAGTTTATATAGCATACAGTGGAATTGAGTTGATTTCTGCAGTCATACATGTCTGTTGTGGTTTACCCTTGGCCATAGAGAGTTTTTCCCTTGTAACAATCTCCTTATTATCCTTGTGATTAGGCTTTGATTTGAAGATGAAAAAAAACCCCTTATTGCTGCTAAAAAAAAACAAGGTTGTCAAAGTTGCGCAGTATGTCTGTTGCACAACTATAAATTTCACATTTACAGCTTATGACTCCAAACAAGCATTCCAAAATATGTATGGGAAAAAATGCACTATCATCAAAAAGGACCAAAAAAAAACAAAAAAATAGGAGTGCATCCAAGGGCTTAGATCTTCGCTACTTTAGCAAGCAAATCAAGCTTCCCCTTGCTCTTTTTACCTATCTCCATCTACTGAAAGCTTTGCTCAAATGAACTTGGAGGTTTTAACCTCAATGCACTTAACACAATCAACCTATAAAGAACAATTTAGGCCAAATCACAAATTGAAAATTTACATGTGCTAACCAGCACAAAGGCAAAGATGGATATATTCTCTCTTTACCAAGAAGTAGGATTCTAAGTCCACATGGAGAGATGACAACTCTATTAATTCAGCATTAGTATCAAAAGGAGCAATGGATATATGGAAACTGTGTTAATCCATCACTAGTAGCAAATTTTTTACGTTGATATTGTTTAGGAATAATAATAATATGGGTTATCTATAATGTGTTCTAAGTCCACATGGAGAGATGACAACTCTATTAATTCAGCATTAGTATCAAAAGGAGCAATGGATATATGGAAACTGTGTTAATCCATCACTAGTAGCAAATTTTTTACGTTGATATTGTTTAGGAATAATAATAATATGGGTTATCTATAATGTGTTCTTGCACATGTCGGTCGTCATTTGTCATCTTTATCTTTCCCATCCTCTGCAGTTTCATCAAACTTTTTGTGAATTCGGGATTGTTTATTGGTCGTTTACAAGGTGGTCGTTGCTGCCATGTCCAGATCGCCTTGTGTGCATGTCATGCAAAAATATCAAACAAATGAATAAATTTTGAAGTCCACCCCAACTACACACGAAACCAACTAGCGACCAGATAAATCGACCAGGCTGATTTTTCCTACACTCATTCGATTCATAAATCATTATAGCATAATGAGAGGATTTCTATGAAGATTTTTCTACGAAGATTTTCAAAATAAGAATAAATCTAAGTCAACTTGTGATCATTTTCGAGAACCATACTTAAATTAGTGTAATTTGTGTCCCCATTTTATCTTGTATGCATTGAAACTGTTTGGGCTATACTAGAATGTACAAAGTCAAAAAAACAAAGTCAAAAAATATAGTATGATAACATTCCTAATACCTATACATATGTGACTTTATCGAAGGCAAAACTATTAGCACTAATGAAGGCAAGAGTACTAATGGTCGATTTGGTTGATTGATTTTTCAAACTAAGCATCAATTTTTCAATCTGAGTGGGTCTAATGGTTAAGAACATGTGTTTCTTCTTAAGAGATCACAAGTTCAAATCCAGAGAGGGTAGGGTATGTATACCTATGTAGACTTCACCATTCAAGGGATCCCTTGTCCCATAAACAAGGGGGTCTCATACACCAATTTGGTGTCGTCTTCTTGTTATTCTTCTTGCTATGATATATTATATCTTAAAAATGTAAGGTAAGATGGAGTTGTGTATTTATTTATCAATATTTAATTTATATGTAATAAAAATGATTTTGAAAAATTAATAATTAGTTATAAGTTTAGAGATTTAAATGATCAGTGATTTAAAAAAAAATATATTGATATTATTTATATACTGAAGTCTAGTTGTCATTTACATATTGCAATCTAACTGATTATTGAAAAGATTTATAGAGGGATTAAACTATTATGTATGAATATCAAGTGAAATTGGAGAAAATAAGGTAATAAACAATAGAGAAAATTATGAACAAGGTGGAAACAACTCATAAGAAGGCGAAAGACATGAGAGTTACCATATATATATATATATATGAATTAAATAACTTTAAAATTTATTATTTATATATTTGAATTGAATTTTTTAACTAGGAAGGAGCTAGCTACATAGCCATTATTTCCCTTGTTTATACATGTCTTGAGTTGGTATATCTTTCACAATGTAGTTGTATATATATTTGAATTGAATAACTTTAAAGTTTATTATTTATATATTTGAATTGAATTATTTAACGAGGAAGGGACTAGTTGTATAGTTGTTATTTACCTTGTTATTTAATGAGGAATGGACTAGTTGCATAGTTGTTATTTACCTTGTTTGTACATGTCTTGAGTTGTTATATCTCTCACCATATAATTTGTTTTTCTTTATAGTGACTTTCAATTGATTCATCCAAAGGGTACAATAGTAAGAAATCTATACATTTGTGAAATTTTGTTAGTAAACTTCTTTGTACATTACCATATTATTTCGTCATCTCATAGTTGCAGATTACCATATCATTTTGTCATCTCATATCTCTAATGACGAAATGGAATGAAATCATTTTCCACGGTGTGTTTTTAGATGAAGATAAGTGTCTTTTTGTTCATTTTCACTTTGTTATACTCTTTAGTTAGTAGAATATGATGAATGTTTACTTTTTCATTTTTAATTTTGGGAGTTCCTTGTATTTGTATTAAGATTTTTATAATTAATGTTATTGTGTATAGAGTTTTTTTAATAATTTGTAAATATATTGATTTTCTAGATGTTTTGGACTAAATAAATGTGATTCATCATTAGAATAAATTGTGAAGAAAAAATTTCATTTTAAATATTTATTAATATGAATTAATGACTATTATTTAATGTTGTGAAATCTGGTTAGTGTGATTGGATTTCGAGGGTTTCACTCTATAAGGCGGTCAAATTTTGAAACTAGCGATAGTCGGGAGGAGACACCAAAAAAAATATAACCATGTTAAGGGTTGGTGTGAAAAACAAAAAAAAAGGAAATTATTTAAAGTTTGTTTTTATTTTGAAATTAACTTTTAATTTATTATTTAATGTTAACATTTAGTATTTTTTTATTTAAATATTTTTTAATTAGTTTGAGTTTTAATAAGCATTTTTTTATTACAATTAGTTTGAGTTTTTACAAGTTTAATTTACTTATAAATATTTTCAATTTTAAAATAGAAATTTTAACTATAAATTTGAAACACAATAAAGTCATTTTAATTTGAATTGTAAATTTGAAATATAATAAAGTCATTTTAGTTTGAATTGTTGCATTTAAGGTGTTCTACAACCCAGTATGGGGGAGATGTTGTCATGTTAACATTATGTTAGATAAAGTTCTATTAAAAAAAAGTAAAGTTGGCTCAATTAAAAAAAAAAACAATAACAACAATAAAGTTGACTCAATTAAAATAAAACAATTACACACACATTTACTACATATCTAAAATATTAATTCTTTCATATTAAATGATAATAAAAAAATTACAACTTATGAGATTTGATCCTCAATGCTCGACCCGAATTTAAGATGGATCTACATTGATAATTTCAAGTTAAGTATAATGATAAAAACAAAATTCAAAACTGAATATAATAAGAAGACAAAATCAAAATCAAAATAAAATGGGTCCCTGGGTTGTAGGGCACTCGGCGATGGAATGTTTTGTTAAGACACTCTGTTATGTGAAGTCACATGTTCGAAACCCCGGTCTATTATGTGAAGTTACATGTTTGAAAGCCCAACTTATCTTGTGTGTCGCCTATGGGGCACCGTGGGCACACCTAGAGGTTATAGTGGTAGCCCCATAACATGACCACGTGGCTAGTTGTTCATTCTTCCAACCACAAAAAAAAATGAAAATAAGTCAACTATGTTATATTATATATTTATCAATCCATTACTATTATGTAAATTTATTAATATTCAAGTTAACTATAATAAAAATAAATTTATTAAAATTGAAATTGAAATTATAGTATTGATAAAAGGATAAATGAATGGTGAAAAGTCTATTTTGGTTTTGAAAATAATTGTAAATTAGTGGACTTTTGGTTGTGAAAAAAAAAAAATTGAAACTCTTATCAATGTTGTTGTCTTATATGGATGTGAGGTTTGGGGTTACAACATTTCTACAAAATCATGGAGAAAGATCCAACATATCTAAAAGTAGTTTACAACTTATAATCAGAAAATTAAGAGCAATACACTCTATCGTATCATCCCCATAAAGGCGGGTATTTCCCCATTGAAAGTATGGCTATGATTAGATACTTAATGTATCAGCACAATATAATTAACATGAAATACAAGAGGCTTCCCAAGATTTCTTTAAATTCCACTCAAAATCACTTGTGACTCAAGAGGGGTTGACATAAAGAGGCCAAGTCTTGGCTAAATCATTAGGGAATAAAGTAGGAGGTTGCATCTAAATTTTAGGAAAAAATGCGGTGAAATAAAGAATTAGAGGATAAGAAAAAATTAAGATATTATAAAGAGGTGAGTAACCTTCATTTATAAGATCAAAAACATATTTTGTTATAATTAGTGTAGAGAAGAAAATCAACATTACTAAAATAGGAATGAACTCTCACAAGCTCTGTAAATTTATTGTAGAGTTGGAATAACCTTCTCACGGAAAAAGAATAACCCTCTTTACATTTTTGGTGAACAACAAAATTTTACACGTAAGGGAGGTAAGATCTTGAATGGTCTTACTTGAGGGTTAGGTAAAAGTAGAGTTCATGTAAGAATTTCCTTCCATTATCTATGAGGGATAACTTGATCTAACATACATACTTACCTTCTAAATCATGTAAGGTTCATGTCTTTATTTGAGTCACTAATATATTAGCAAGAAGGGTTACGAAATGACATTTATTTTAATTAGAATTTTAATAGGGCATTGTTTAACTGTTCTATGTTTTGTCTTTTTTCGCGAAAATCCAACAACATAAATTTGCATGAAATGACAATTTTTTGTTGTTTAAATTACATTTATGAATGCTTAAATGGATTCAACGTGCTAAAAAACCGTTGGGACACTTGGATTACTTAGAATTAACCACTCAAATCTACAGGTTCAACAATTTATAGTCATATTTCAAACAAAATTAAACAGAAAATATCCCCGAAAAAAGACCAAAACATAGAACAATTAGACTACGGATTTTAATAGTATTATTGTGTGTTTATAAAAACTGTATAAATCTCCATTTTAACTAATACTTATCTCAATTTTAACTAATAATTAGGTGACAAATAAGGTGGTGTTTTGAGATAATCGTTGGATTTCCATTAAAATTGTTATGATAGTGGTCACAGACTCATTATTGAAAGAAAAACTTAAACATACAAATAGAGTTGAATTGTTAATTAAATGGTCGAATGAATAATTATAGTTCATTATTAGAAAAACTTTCTTTTATTAAAATTATTATTTTTTTATTAAAATAGTATTATAATTTCATTATTAAATATAATAATATAAAATGGTGGGTTGTTAAAAGTTTATTTAGGATATGTCAAAATATTTTCTTTTCCTTAAAAATATTAAAAAAGTGAAAGAGTATATATCTTAATAAATAAATCTTAAATCAAAATTACTTTGCAAATCATGAGAAAACGTTGAGCTTCAATATGTTCCTTTGAAAATGACTTATTCCATGGTACAAGCATTCAATTTTCACAACTCCAAGGATTTGTTGAGTAGACTCTTCTTCTCTTTCTTCATTTGGAATTGACCCAATTAATATTCTTTCAGTGAAATGACCACTTGTGAGCTCCTTGCCAAACTATTAATCAAATGATGCAACATGTTGCACTTTGCCTCCAATTTTTTTATTTGTGTTTTTTTTTCTATGTCACAATTTCAAAAGTTTATGCGTATCCATTATTTTGAATTTTTTTTATAGATATTATCCTGCTCAAAACATTGAAAAATGAAGTCTAAATGTCGATCAAAAGAGTCTCATGCCTTCGCAAAACTCAATAAATATCCATAACTTCAAAGAATGGGAATCGACCCAAATATGTATGTGCTCTATAATGTCGAATTTCTAGAGAGTTTTTGAGAGACAACTCAATTCCCCTCCATGGAAAGCTCCTAAGAGTTTGTTCCACAAAGTCTTAAAGCATAAATATGGGAAATTTGAAGAGTCTACTCCACATTAATTCCCTATACCCTATTCCACAATGACATCATACCCTTATCACTAGGGAAAGTATTAAGAATGACAATTTAAATGAATTTGTTTACAACTCTTAACTAAAGAAGTGGAAATTTAACAATATTCATGTAGTTTTTTGGAATGTTTGGATCAACATCTACCAAAAAAACACTACCTATATAAGATATTAATAAAGTGGATACATATTATAACTTATGAAAACAATTATTTAATTAAGCAATTGTGATTGGGAATGCATGTTTTATCAAAGTGTTTTAAGTTTTGCACTTAATTTAACCATAATAATTATTTTTTGGAATGTTTGGATCAACATCTACCAAAAAAAACACTACCTATATAAGATATTAATAAAGTGGATACATATTATAACTTATGAAAACAATTATTTAATTAAGCAATTGTGATTGGGAATGCATGTTTTATCAAAGTGTTTTAAGTTTTGCACTTAATTTAACCATAATAAATACCAATATGTAAGTATGTTTATTCACTAAAAAAATATATATATATTTAAAAAAAAAAAATTAGTAGAAAAAAAACCATATTTTTATTTTACTAACTCACTAAACTTTTTTATTAAACCCTTACTTTACTAACCAATTAAGTTGTGAAACTAGATATTAAGGGAGACAATAGTAGTAGCGTGGGAAGAGCGAAAATGGAGCGAAAATGGTTTTTGAATCCTGGAATAACTCAGACATGTCATCAATGGCGATGGGATAAAAGGTTGTTGTTCACACTGGTACAGGAAGGATTATAATGTGGTTTGTCCTTTGTTTTTAGTCATCCGAGCTTCTAGGTATTTTGTGGAGCTTTATATTTTTTTGTCGTTAGTTTTGGGAGCTTCTTCATGGATATGAGTAAGGTTAGTTTATTCTTACGGTTTAGTTTTTAGCAGAGGGAAGGATCTCTTTACTATCTTTGGGAAATGGAATTCTAGGTTACTTGGGGAGAGCACTAACCTCGGTACTAGTATATCTGGCGATGGGGTTTATATTTACATTTATTAATCATTTACTCTCGTTATGCGAGTGCTCTGGATTTGTCCTGAAGTGTGTTAACTCTTTTGGGAGGCTGACTCGAGTGGAGCCTAGGTGGTAGGTTATGGCCGCTAAGCTTCCTCCACTTGTTGAAGCAAACATCAGCACATTGATGAATGTGATTGACAAGGAAGTGTGGAAGGCCGAAGGTCTTTTCAATCAGGTGGATTCTGCAGGTTTATGTACTGTCACATTAAACACTAATTCAAAGATATCCCAGCTACCACCACTACAACAACCTCCCCATAGCACGGAACATACATTATCCTTTGCAAATTGTTTGCATTCGACTTCTAGTTTTCCAAAATCAACCAAGCGACTCTCTGTGTCATAGGTCCATGCGAAAAAGGATAAGGACAAGCATGCCTATAATCTCTTGAATGAAGGTGGCAAGGGTCCCAGGTCGTCTGGTTATAGTCATGGACTGTGGAGGGTGAAGAAGTCGATCCATAACATGGTGCTTGGCTCGGATGTGGGTCTGGTCGAGACCTGCACTTTGGCGCTTCATGGACTTGTTCGTAGACTATCTTATAGATATTTATGTAAAGCATATTTACCAGAGTGGGTTGATCATAACTGGAAGCGAGAGTTAGGCTACTCTCCAGAGATAATTTATTTGACCAAGGGTTGGTATGGTTTTATCTGTAGAACCCATGAAGACTCCGCAAGACTGTTAGCAAAGAGATGGATGATTGGAGGTAGCAGTTTGATGATTAAAATATGGTGGTTGGCTTTTAATCCAGAAACAGAGTATTTTCATATGTGCCACTTATGGGTTTTACTCCCTGGCCTACCCTTACAGCTGTGGAATGTGGTAGCCATG
This sequence comes from Picea engelmannii, assembly GCA_009831015.1. Taxonomy (NCBI): domain Eukaryota; kingdom Viridiplantae; phylum Streptophyta; class Pinopsida; order Pinales; family Pinaceae; genus Picea; species Picea engelmannii. The sequence goes on along the minus strand of ML777563.1, from coordinate 1,043,816 downwards.
GAGGCGATAGGTAATTCCTTAGGTTCCTTTGTATCCTTAGATGAAACCGATTTGTCGGTGCCTTCTAGGAAAATGGGGAAAATACTTTTCGAGATAGACGTCCACGAAGGACTGCCTGAGCTACTAGAGATTTATTGGAAGGGACATAGAATAGTCCAGAGGATGGAATATCTTGGAATACCATTCTGGTGCAGCGTTTGTCATAAAATTGGTCACCTATGAAATACTTGCATGGGTCGAGAGGAAGAGGAAGTTTCAGAAAACACAACTCTCCATAGGGACCTAGGGGATCTAGAGGACGAAGTGACTTCTGCAGGGATTGAATATTGTGTCTTTCCATTGGAATATACCCCCTCACCAAAGCGAGATGATACTTTCACAGGTAAGTTATCATTATATTATCTGGCTCTGTATAATACATTATCATTAATGGAAAAAGAAGCTTTAAATTCTTCTTCAGAGTTAATTTTCCCTCATCCTTTGGTGAAGTTTGGCTCGAGGGGTTGTAGAGGGTTACTAGTTCAAAAGCCTTTGAGTCCTTTATCCTCTCTTGTGCTTGATCATTTGCAGTTGGGGTTTTTGAAAGAAAATGTCAGTATTCAATCTATTGACTAGGGGCATTTACCTAACCCTGTCTCAAAATTTACTAGTCCTGACCCTCCAGATGAATATGTCCTAACTCCTTCCCATACCTTAGCTGAAGAATATCAGGGGGTTTCTTCCATCCCGGAAAAGGTGCAACCGATTTCGGGTTGCCGAGAATCAGAGGAGGGTGAGTCCTCATTAACAACGGTTCTGGATTCCCTAATCCCTTACCTGCAGGACAATAACAACTCGACACCTTTATCAACTTTCTTTGGTAATACGGTTATTGATACTACCATATTCTCTGGTGAAATTGGCACAAATACTCTTCCCCAGGATGAACCCTCTAAGGAATATTCCTGGTCTCGAGGTCTTGGGATTGAATATTCACTGATAAAAATGAGAAGTTCCAGAAAAAAGTTATAGTCGTTTATTTCTTCATCCTTTGTATTGGATTCGTCCATGTCTGACAGTGGGGCACTTAGAGCAGTGAAGACCCTTGCTAGGGCTAAGTGATGATTTATATGTCTTTAAATCTTAGAGAGGTATGAGTCTCCCTAAAAGCTGCCTCGTTCTGATGTGCCTTGGAAAACACACACCCTAATATAGCATTCATACAAGATACATTGGTCCATGAATAGAAAGCTTGGGATTTTATGCTTAATTTTTGTCCTTCATGGGTAACTTGTGCAGTGAGTTCAATGGGCTCTTCGGAAGGTCTTCTTGTTTCGTGGGACCCCCATATTTTAAAATTGATTTTGTTTCTTACTTGTGAAGAGATTTTGTTGTTAGGATCTGTTATTGCTACTAAAAGGAATATCAACCTTTTGAATGTCTATGGACCATGCCTGGAGAGAAAAACGTTATGGTTGACTCTTGCAAATAGTGCCCTGTTATCGCTAAAGAACCTGGTGGTTGCGGGGGACTTAAAACTTACTTTATCAACTGGCGAGGTTTGGGGAGGTTCAGCTGCATCGTGCCAACTATCAGGGTTCTTTAATACACTCTTTCAAGCACACAAACTTATTGATGTCAAACCTGATAAAATTGTTCCGACTTGGCGTAATGGGCAAGCGGGGTATGAGGCATTCACCAAGAGATTGGATAGGTTTTTGGTTTCAGAGGACTTTCTTATGGAGGTCAGACTTTATAGAACATATCAAAAAAATTAATAAATTTTGAAATCCACCCCGACTACACATGAAACCAACTAGCGACCAGATAAATCGACCAGGCTGACTTTTCCTACACTCATTCGATTCATAAAACATTATAGAATAATGAGAGGATTTCTATGAAGATTTTTCTACAAAGATTTTTAAAATAAGAATAAATCTAAGTCAACTTGTGATCATTTTCGAGAACCATACTTAAATTAGTGTAATTTGTGTCTCCATTTTCTCCTGGATGCATTGAAACTATTTGGGCTATACTAGAATGTACAAAGTCAAAAAAATATAGTATGATAGCATTCCTAATACCTATACATATGTGACTTTATTGAAGGCAAAACTATAAGCACTAATGGTCGATTTGGTTGATTGATTTTTCAAACTATTAGCATCAATTTTTCAAACTATTGTACAACTTAAGTGGGTCTAATGGTTAAGAACATGTGTTTCTTCCTAAGAGGTTACAAGTTCAAATCTAGAGGGGGTAGGGTATGTATACCTCTATAGACTTTACCAGCCAAGGGGTCCCGTGTCCCATAAACAAGGGGGTCTCATACACCAATTTGGTGTCTAGCTTGATCGTGACCTTAAAAATAGATTATTATTATTATTATTATATTTTTATGTTTTCAATAAAATTGAGAATGCATGTAAACTATGCTTTCAAACATAAAAAAAAAATAGTGAAACCATAATGTTTTTACCTTTTATCCCAACCATGGAAAAAATATAACGTTTATTAATTATATTTTCAAAAATAGTGAAATCATAAAGTTTTCTACCTTGTCTAAAGTTGGCAATAGTAATTCTTACTAATTATTTTTTTAATAACATGAAAAAGTAATGAAATTGTGTTGTTAAATGGATACACAACTCCACCTTACATTTTTCATATATAGTATATCATGAGACATCCTTAAATTACTATAAAATTAAGAGATTCATCATGCTATGATATATTATATCTTAAAAATGTGAGGTGGAGTTGTGTATATATTTATCAATATTTAATTTATATGTAATAAAAATAATTTAAAAAAATTAATAATTAGTTTTAAGTTTATAGATTTTAAATTTATAGATTTAAATGATCAATTATTTTTAAAAAAAATTATTGATATTATTTATATATTGAAGTCTAATTGTTATTTATATATTGCAATCGAAATGATTATTGAGAAGATTTATAGAAGGATTAAATTGCTATGTATGAATATCAAGTGAAATTGGAGAAACTAAGGTGACAAACAATAGAAAAGATCCTGAACAAGGTGGAAAAAACTCATAAGAAGGCGGAAAACATGAGAATTGCCATATATATATATATATATATATATATATATATATATATATATATATATATATATATATATATATATATATTAAATAACTTTAAAGTTTATTTTTTATATATTTGAATTGAATTATTTAACTAGGAAGGGGCTAGCTACATAGTCGTTATTTCCCTTGTTTGTACATGTCTTGAGTTGTTATATCTTTCACAATGTAAGTTGTAAATATATTTGAATTGAATAACTTTAAAGTTTATTATTTATATATTTGAATTGAATTATTTAACGAGGAAGGGACTAGTTGCATAGTTGTTATTTACCTTGTTTGTACATGTCTTGAGTTGTTATATCTTTCACAATGTAAGTTGTATATATATTTGAATTAAATAACTTTAAAGTTTATTATTTATATATTTGAATTGAATTATTTAACGAGGAAGGGACTAGTTGCATAGTTGTTATTTACCTTGTTTGTACATGTCTTGAGTTGTTATATCTCTCACCATATAATTTGTTTTTTTGTATAGTGACTTTCGATTGATTCATCTAAAGGGTACAATAGTAAGAAATCTATACATTTGTGAAATTTTGTTAGTAAGCTTCTTTGTACATTACCATATCATTTCGTCATCTCATAGTTGCAAATTACCATATCATTTTGTCATCTCATATCCCTAATGACGAAATGGTATGAAATCATTTTCCACATTGTGTTTTTAGATGAAGATAAGTGTCCTTTTGTTCCTTTTCACTTTGTTATGCTCTTTAGTTAGTAGAATACGATGAATGTTTACTTTTTCATTTTTAGTTTTGGGAGTTCCTTGTATTTGTATTAAGATTTTTATAATTGATGTTATTGTGTATAGAGTTTTTTTTAATAAGTTGTAAATATATTGATCTTTTAGATGTTTTGGATTAAGTAAATGTGATTCATCATCAGAATAAATTGTGAAGAAAGAATTTCATTTTAAATGTTTATTAATATGAATCAATGACTATTATTTAATGTTGTGAAATCTGGTTAGTGTGATTGGATTTAGAGGGTTTTATTCTGTAAGGTGATCAAAGTTCAAAACTAACAATAGTTGGGAGGAAACACCCAAAAAATATAGCCATGTTAAGGTTTAATGTGGCAAACAAAAAAATATAATTATTTAAAGTTTGTTTTTATTTTGAAATTAACTTTTAATTTATTATTTAATGTTAACATTTAGTATATTTTTATTTAAAAAAAATTATTTAAGTTTGTTTTTATTTTGAAATTAACTTTTGATTTATTATTTAATGTTAACATTTAGTATATTTTTATTTAAAAACAATTATTTAAAGTTTGTTTTTATTTTGAAATTAACTTTTAATTTATTATTTAATGTTAATATTTATTATTTTTTTATTGTTATTAGAGAGAGAGAGAGAGAGAGAGAGAGAGAGAGAGAATTTTAATAAGTGTATTTTTATTATAATTAGTTTGAGTTTTAACAAGTTTATTTTACTTATAAATATTTTAAATTTTAAAATAGAAATTTTAACTATAAATTTGAAACACAATAAAGTCATTTTAATTTGAATTGTAAATTTGAAATATAAATAAAGTCATTTTAATTTGAATTGTTGCACTCGAGGTGCTCTAAAATCCACTTGTCATGTTAGTGTTATGTTAGATAAGGTTATATTAAAAAAAAATAAAGTCGATTCAATTAAAAAAATTAACAAGAACAAAAATTAAGTTTTTTTTTTGTAAGTTAGAGTAATGTATTGATTCCTGTTAAAAAAAGTACAGATGTCTAAGATGCAAAAAACCACATGGTCTGCCTAGGTGGGAAACCACTGTGCCAGATGGTCGCAAACCAGTATGGTCATATGTTCAAAAAAATAGTATGATTGTGGTGCCCAGTTGGGAAACCACCATCGCCATAGACAATATGTTGTATATAAACTATGTTGTTGGGCCGCGCAGGGTCGAGCACAAAATGAGGGTGCATAGAGATTCAAGAAAAAAACAAGCAAAACCTAAAAACCTAGACCAAGACGCAATCCTGCGAAGACCTGCTTTGTCGATGCTTTGCCTTTCCCACGTTCTGTGATGGCCTATTGAAGATCTTGCATGAACATCATCATGGCCTTTACTCTTCTCCAGCGGTCTGCTTCCCTGTTCTGTGCGTCGAGCGTTGCCAGCTTTATCTCCTCCAAGTCTTTCTTCAACAATTCGATATCCTCCAAGTCCTTGTTGATGGTGCACAGGTTATGCAGGATTTCATTTTGGTCCACATACCTAGCACATGAGGGTTTGGGGTGGGTGGAGAGAGGAGAGGAGGAGGAGGAGCCCAGGGGGGAGCTGAAAGGGAAACGAGGAGGGGAAGGAGG
>ML777563.1:1023437-1038263 GCA_009831015.1 Picea engelmannii | reverse complement strand
CTACGAGGAGAGCTTCAGGGGCTGGGACTACTGGGGGATCAAACTGGATTGCAGGAATTGCTGTGGGGAAATCTTCAAGAGGGTCAATTGGTTCAGCTGGAATGTCTGAGGCCGACGGTTTTCTTCCACGAGCCATGTACCAGGAATCTCCCCTCTTTGGCTTGCCCCTGGGTCTTGGCATCGTGAGAAGCGACCTCCAAGACCAGCCAGGAGCCCACAAAAAATCACACCAGAGGCCGAAAGCGAAACGGAGGGAGGCGAGGGCTCTAGAATCCTAGCGCTTCGAAATGGATGCAAGGAATTGTGGCTTCGGAGACCCCATGATGATTAGAAGAAGCAGACGCCAGGATTGGAGCTAAAAAGACGTGAAGGGGCATCTGCACGACGCCATGAAGACGCACGAGTTGCAGAGCTCCCAGGGAAAGTGAACAACCAAAATCGGATGAAGAGTGGAGGGTGGCGGCAGGTAACGTAGGGCCTTGACATGACTGCTGAGGGGATTTGGCGAAGGGCGTACGCCAGGTGGCATAAAGAGTTTCCAAGTGGCGGCTAACCTAGTGGAGCTGTCATATCAAGGGAACACCCTATCCGGGGGAATAACAAAAATAAATTTGACTCAATTAAAATAAAACAATTACACACTCATATACTACATATCTAAAATATTAATTCTTTCATATTAAATGATAATAAAAAATTACAACTTAAGAGATTTGATCATCAATGCTTGATAGATCAAAATTTAAGATGGATCTATGTTGATAATTTTAAGTTAAGTATAATAATAAAAGCAAAATTCAAAAATAAATATAATAAGAAGACAAAATCAAAATAAAAATAAAATGGGTCCCCGAGTTGTAGGGCACTTGGCGATGGAATGTGTTGTTAAGGCACTCTATTATGTGAAGTCACATGTTCCAAACCCCAACCTCTTATGTGAAGTTACATGTTCAAAACCCTAGCTTATCTCGTGTGTCGCCCCCTTATGGGGCATTGTGGGCACACCTAGAGGTTATAGTGGTAGCACCATAACACGACCATGTGGCTAGTTGTTCATTCCGCCAGCCACAAAAAAAAATGAAAATAAGTTAACTATGTTATATTATATATTTATTAATCCATTAATCTTATGTAAATTTATTAATATTCAAGTTAATTATAATAAAAATAAATTTATTAAAATTGAAATTGAAATTATAGTATTGAGAAAAGGATATATGAATGGTGAAAAGTCTATTTTGGTTTTGAAAATAATTGTAAATTAGTGGACTTTTGGTTATGAAAAAAAAAATTGAAACTCTTATCAATGTTGTTGTCTTATATATATGTGAAGCTTGGGGTTACAACATTTTTAGAGAATCATGGAGAAAGATCCAACATATCTAAAAGTAGTTTACAACTTATAATCAGAAAATTAAGAACAATACACTCTATCGTATCATCCCCATAAAGGCGGGTATTTCCCCCATTGAAAGTATGTCTATGATTAGATACTTAATGTATAAGAACAATATAATTAACATGAAATACAAGAGGCTTCCCAAGATTTCTTTAAATTCCACTCAAAACCACTTGTGACTCAAGAGGGGTTGACATAAAGAGGCCAAGTCTTGGCTAAATCATTGGGGAATAAAGTAGGAGGTTGCATCTAAATTTTAGGAAAAAATGTGGTGAAATAAAGAATTAGAGGATAAGAAAAAATTAAGATATTATAAAGAGGTGAGTAACCTTCATTTATAAGATCAAAAGCATATTTTGCTATAATTAGTGTGGAGAAGAAAATCAACATTACTAAAATAAGAATGAACTCTCACAAGCTCTGTAACTTTATTGTAGAGTTGGAATAACCTTCTCACAGAAAAAGAATAACCCTCTTTACATTCTTGGTGAACAACAAAGTTTTACACATAAGGGAGGTAAGATCTTGAATTGTCTTACTAGAGGGTTAGGTAAAAGTAGAGTTCATGTAAGAATTTCCTTCCCTAATCTATGAGGGATAACTTGGTCTAACATACATACGTACCTTCTAAATCATGTAAGGTTCATGTATTTATTTGAGTCACTAATATATTAGCAAGAAGGGTCACGAAATGACACTTATTTTAATTAGAATTTTAATAGGGCATTGTCTAACTGTTTTATGTTTTGGCTTTTTTCGCCAAAATCCAACATAAATTTGCATGAAATGACAATTTTTTGTTGTTTAAATTACATTTTTGAATGCATAAATGGATTCAACGTGCTAAAAAAATGTTGGAACAATTGGATTGCATAGAATTAACCACTCAAATCCACAGCTCCAACAATTTCTAGTCGTATTTCAGACAAAATTAAACAAAAAATATTCCCAAAAAAGGACCAAAATGTAGAACAATTAGACTACAAATTTTAATAGTATTATTGTGTGTTTATAGAAACTATATAAGTCTCCATTTTAACTAATAATTAGGTGGCAAATAAAGTGGTGTTTTGAGATAGTCATTAAAATTGTTATGCTAGTGGTCACAGACTCATTATTAAAGGAAAAACATGAGCATACAAATAGAGTTGAGTTGTTAATTAAGTGGTCGGATGAATAGTTATATTTCATTATTAAAAAAACTTTGTTTTATTGAAACTATTAATTTTTGTATGAAAATAGTGATATAGTTTCATTATTAAATATAATAATATAAAATTGTGAGTTATTCAAAGTCAATTATTTAAAATATGTCAAAAAAAACTTATAAAAATTAAATTAGAAAATATTTTCTTTTCCTTTAAAAAAACACTAAAAATATGGAAGAGTATCTTTTAATAAATAAATCTTAAATCAAATGAGAAAACGTGGAGTTATTAAAAACATGTTCACTATGAGCTTCAATATGTTCTTTTCAAAATGACTTATTCCATGGTAACTCCAAGGATTTGTTGAGTAGACTCTTTTTCTCTTTCTTCATTTGGAATTGACCTCATTAATATTCTTTGCAGTGAGATGATTAATTGTCAGCTTTTTTTTTTTTTTTAAACATTAAAAATGTGGAAAAATATATATCTTAATAAATAAATTTTAAATCAAAATTATTTTGCAAATCGCGAAAAAAATCGTGGAGTTATTAAAAACATGTTCACTATGAGCTTCAATATGTTCCTTTGGAAACGACTTATTCCATGGTATAAGCATTCAATTTTCACAACTCCAAGGATTTGTTGAGTAGACTCTTCTTCTCTTTCTTCATTTGGAATTGACCCAATTAATATTCTTTGCAGCGAAATGACTACTTGTGAGCTCCTTGCCAAACTATTAATCAAATGATGCATCATGTTGCACTCTGCCTCCAATTTTGTTATTTGTATTTTTGTTATGTCACAATTTCAAAAGTGTCTTTGTATCCATTATTTTGAAATTTTTTTGAGATAGCATTCTTCTCAAAACATTGAAAATTGAATATCCATAACTTCGGTCAAAAGGTTCTCATGCTTTTGCAAAACTCAATGAATATCCATAACTTCATAAAATGGGAATCGACCCAAATATATATGTGCTCTATAATGTCGAATTTCTAGAAAGTTTCTGAGAGACAACTCAATTCCCCTCCATGGCAAGCTCCTAAGAGTTTGTTCCAAAAAGTCTTAAAGCATAAACATGGGAAACTTGAAGAGTCTACTCCACATTAATTCCCTATACCCTAGTCCACAATGACATCATACCTCAATCACTAGAAAAAGTATTAAGAATGACAATTTAAATGAATTTTTTTACAACTCTTAACTAAAGACATCATACCCCAATCACTAGAGAAAGTATTAAGAATGACAATTTAAATGAATTTTTTTACAACTCTTAACTAAAGAAGTGGAAATTTAACAATATTCATGTAGTTTTTTGGAATGTAGATCAACAAGTACCAAAAAAAACACTACCTATATAAGATATTAATAAAGTGGATACATATTATAACTTATGAAAGCAATAAAGTGGATACATATTATAACTTATGAAAGCAATTATTTAATTAAGCAATTGTGATTGGGAATGTATGGTTTATCAAAGTGTTTTAAGTTTTGTATGTAATCTAATCATAATAAATACATTTTCAATATGTAAATATGTTTATTCACTAAAAATAAATATATGTTTAAAAAAAAAAAAAAAAATTAGTGGAAAAAAATACAATATTTTTACTTTACTAACTCATTAAATTCCTCTCATTAAACTCTTATTTTACTAACTAACTAAGTTGTGAAACTAGATATTAAGGGAGACAGTAGCAGTGTGGGAAGAGCGAAAATGGTTTTTGAAACTTGGAATAACTCGGACATGTTGTCAATGGCAATGAGACAAAAGGTTCTTGTTCACACCGGTACAGGAAGGATTATAATGTGGTTTGTCCTCCTTTGTTTTTAGTCATCCGAACTTCTAGGTATTTTGTGGAGCTTTCTGGTTTTTTGTCGTTAGTTTTGGGATCTTCTTCATGGATAGGAGTAAGGTTAGTTTATTCTTACGGTTTAGTTTCTAGCAAAGGGAAGGATCTCTTTACTATCTTTCGGAACTGGAATTCTGGGTTCCTTGGGGAGAGCACTAACCTCGGTACTAGTATATCTAGCAGTGGGGTTTATATTTACATTTATTAATCATTTACTTTCATTATCTGAGTGCTCTGGCTTTGTCTTGAAGTGTGTTAACTCTTCTAGGAGACTGACTCGAGTGGAGCCCAGGTGGTAGGTTATTGTCACTAAGCTCCTTCCACTTGTCGAAGCAAACGTCAGCACATTGATGAATGTGGTTGACAAGGAAGTGTGGAAGGTCGAAGGTCTTTTCGATTAGGTGGATTCTGAGGGTTTACGTACTGTCACATTAAACACTACTTCAAAGATAACTCAGTTACCACCACTACAACAACCTCCCCATAACACGGAACATACATTCTCCTTTGCAGATTGTTTGCATTCGACTTCTAGTTTTCCAAAATCGACCGAGAGACTCTATGTATCATAGTTCCATGCGAAAAAGGATAAGGACAAGCATGTCTATAATCGCTTGAAGGAAGGTGACAAGGGTCCCGGGTCGTCTGGTTATAGTCGTAGACTATGGAGGGTGAAGAATTTGGTCCATAAGATGGTGTTTGGCTCGGATGTGGGTATGGTTGAGACCTGCACTTTGGCACTCTACGGACTTGTTGGTAGACTATCTTATAGATATTTGTGTAAAGCATATTTATCAGAGTGGGTTGATCATAACTGGAAATGGGAGTTAGGCTACTCTTCAAAGATAATTTATTTGACCAAGGGCTGGTATGGTTTTATCTGTAGAACCCTTGAAGACTTTGCGAGACTGTTAGCAAAGAGATGGATGATTGGAGGTAGCAGTCTGATGATTAAAATATGGCGGTTGGCTTTTAATCCAGAAACGAAGTATTTCTAGATGCGCCACTTATGGGTTTTTCTCCCTGGCCTACACTTACAGTTGTGGAATGTAGCTTCCATGGAGGCGATAGGTAATTCCTTAGGTTCATTTGTATCCTTAGATGAAACTAGTTTTTCGGTGCCTTCTAGGAAAATGGGGAAAATACTTGTCGAGATAGACGTCCACGGAGGACTGCCTGAGCTACTGGAGATTGATTGGAGGGGATGTAGAATAGTCCAAAGGATGGACTATCTCGAAATACCATTTTGGTGCAGCATTTGTCATAAAACTGGTCACTTGCGAAATACTTGCATGGGTCGACAGGAAGAGGAAGTTTCAAAAAACACAACTCTCCATAGGGACCTGGGGGATCTAGAGGACAAAGTGACTTTTGTGGGGTTTGACTATTGTTTCCCGTCGTTGGAATCTACCCCCTCACCAAAGCGAGATGATACTTTCATGGGTAAGTTATCATTATATTGTCTGGCTCTGTATAATGCATTATCATTAATGGAAAAAGAAGCTTTAAATTCTTTTTCAGAGTTAATTTTCCCTCATCCTTTGGTGAAGTCAGGCTCGGCGGGTGGTAGAGGGTTACCGTTTCAAAAGCCTTTGAGTCCTTTATCCTCTCCTATACCTGATCATTTATAGTTGGGGGTTTTGAAAGAAAATGTCAGTATTCAATCTATTGATCAGGGGCATTTACCTAACCCTGTCTCAAACTTTACTAGTCCTAACCCTCCAGATGACTATGTCTTAACTCCTTCCCATACCTTAGTTGAAGAATATCAGGGGGTTTCTTCCATCCCGGACGAGGCACAACCAATTTTTTCTTTTTGAGAATTGGAAGAGGGTGAGTCATCATTAACAATCGTTCTGGATTCCCTAATCCCTTACCTGTGGGATAGTAACAACCTGGCACCTTTACCGACTTTATTTAGTAATACAATTATTGATCCTACCAGATTCTCTGGTGAACTTGGCACATAGACTCTTCCCCAGGCTGAACCCTCTAGGGAATATTCATGGTCTCGAGGTCTCGGGATTGAATATTCACCAATAAAAATGAGAAGTTCCATATAAAAGTTACAACCGTCTATTTCTTCATCCTTTGTATTGGATCTGTCCACGTCTGACAGTGGGGCACTTAGAGCAGTGAAGGCCCTTGCTAGGGCTAAGTGATGATTTATATGTATTTAATATTAGAGGGGTAGGAGGTTCCCTAAAATATGCCTCGTTCTTACGTGCCTTGGAAAACACACACCCTAATATAGTATTCATACAGGAGACATTGGTCCATGAACAAAAAACTCGGTCTTTTATGCTTAATTTTTGTCCTTCATGGGTAACTTGTGAAGTGAGTTCAGTGGGTTCTTGAGGAGGTCTTCTTGTTTCGTGGGACCCTCATCTTTTTAAATTTATTATGTTTCTTACTTGTGGCCGGATTTTGTTGTCAGGATCTATTATTTCTACTAAAAGGCATATCAACCTTTTGAAAGTCTATGGACCGTGCCTAGAGAGAAAAACGTTTTGGTCGACTCTTGCAAACAGTGGACTGCTATCGCTAAATAACCTAATGGTTACAGGAGACTTAAACCTTACTTTATCAACAGGCGAGGTTTGGGGAGGTTCAGCTGCATCGGGCCAACTATCATGGTTCTTTAATACACTCTTTCAAGAACACAAACTTATTGATGTCAAACCTGATAAAATTGTTCCGACTTGGCGTAATGGGAGAGTGGGGTATGAGGAAATCGCCAAGAGATTGGATAGCTTTTTGGTTTTAGAGGACTTACTTATGGAGGTCGGACTTTATTGAATATGGATTGAATATCCGTATGTTTCAAATCATGCCCCTATAATTTTTCAGATGGAGAATTCCATCATTCAAAAAGATTTCCCTTTTAAATTTCATGCACAGTGGTTAGCGAAAAAAGAATTTAATGATTTGGTTATAAAGTTGTGGAAAGATAACAAATATTTGTAGGAAGGAGATTGTCAGAGGCATTTTGTTTGGAAGTTAAAGGATCTAAAAGTCATAACTAAAAAATGGGCTAGAGAAATAAAGGTTTGGGATACAGCTGCTATGGAGAATCTAGAAGGAAACATAAAATATTTTTTACAGAAGCTCTTGGAAGGTACTTCTCTTCTAGAGGTGGAATCAAATATCATAAGACTTGAAACTAAAAGAAACAAACATCTTAAAAATCAGGGGGATCTGTAGCGTATTCAAAGTCGGGCAATATGGGTAAAAAGCGGTGATCAAAATAATAAATTTTTTCATCAGGTTGCAAACCACAGGAGAAATAACAAATTTATATGGGAGATTTTTTATAATTCGAGTATTATTTATAAAGAACAGAAAGTTATAGTTGAAGAGGCAGTAAAATACTTCAAAAAAAATTTCAAGCCTTCTATAAATGGTTTTATCGAAGATTAGGTTTGAGTGGCAAGTTAGTACCCAAAAATGCTAGATGTAAATGAAGCGGAGGACCTTTATAAGCATGTAACACTAATAGAATTGGAAACTATTTTAAAGTTATTTAAAAAATAAAAGAGCCCCGGGCCCAATGGATGGTCGATGGAACTGTACCTTCATTTCTTTGGTCTAATGGGCGAAGAATTTTTGGCGTTAGTGGAGGAAGCCCGGACAAGTGGGTGCATAACATTTGATTCCCAAAATCAATAAGCCACAACAATTCGAGGACTACATGCTTATTTCTCTGTGAAACCTAGTATATAAAGTTATTTCAAAGGTTATAGCAAATAGGATAAAACCAATATTATCAATATCCCTATCAGAAAAACAATTTGGATTCTTGGAGGGGCGTCAGATTCAAGATGCAATTGGAACTTCACATGAATGCATTCACAGTATAAAGAAGACTAAGCTAAAAGCCCTCATCTTAAAACTTGATATGCAGAAAGCGTATGATTGCATCAGTTGGGACTATCTCAAAATGGTTCTCATTCAAGTTGGCTTTGGTCTACATATGACAAACTAGATTTTGGCTTTTGTGAATTCAACATCATTTGCAGTACTTGTCAATGGAGAGGCAACGGATTTTTTTAGAAGTGGTAGAGGCCTGCTCCAAGGGTGTCCGCTATCCCCATTATTATTTATTCTGGTGATGGAGAGTTTGAGTCTCTTGTTAAAAAAAAATCAGAGAAAAGGATTCATAAATGGTATCAAAGTAGCTAGAGTTACAAAAATTTTACATATATTATTTGTTGATGATATCCTGCTACTGACAAAGGCATAAATTCAGGAATGGCAGGAAATTGAGATAATTGTACAGTTGTTATGTTCGGTCTCGGGCTTAATGGTGAACCATACAAAGTTGATTGTACATTACTCAGGTCTTTTGGAGTCAGATATTTCGTCTTTTAAACAAATCTTGCCGTATAATTTTTCTGATCTATCTGTGGGTTTCAAGTATTTGGGATACTACTTGAAGGCAGGGATACAAAAAGTTGAAGAGTGGGTTTGGAATTTAACAAAATTCGAGAAGAAAATTAAACATTGGAGCTATAAGTGGCTATCCCTGGGGGGTAGATACATCCTTTGCAAATCAGTCCTGGAAAGTCAGCATGTATATTGGTTATCCCTTGCATCGATCCCTTCCTTTGTTCTTCACAAGTTAAGGAAGTTACTCTACAATTTTCTATGGAACGAGAGTGGTGAAAAAAATCATTATCATCTCTGTCGATGGGAGACATTAACTCGACCAAAGCGATGGGGAGGATGGGGTTTTCGCAATAAATTTTATTTTAGTAAGGCATTGGCAGCATCGACCTTGTGGCGGGTTATAACAAAGCAGGGTATATGGAACAAAGTATTAAAACATAAATATTTTCCTTTTAGCTCAGTAAATAATTGGCTTAGATCTGCCTCCTTTCATTATCCGGTAGCATCTAAAATTTGGTCTAGTCTAGTAAAGTCAGTGCATTTGATAATGAATTGGATCAGTTGGAAACTTGGTTCAAGACATTTTGTGAGCTTGGGTCAGGACAACATTCTGGGTCTAGGATCCTCATCTTATCTATCTTCTCAACTAGTCAGTGTGCTCAGACATAAACAAATCACGCTGCTGGCACAAGCTTGGAAACATCAAGAATAGGACACAATATCTTCTACATGGATAAACAACATGGAGTTGGGGCTATCAAGTAATCTATCATCGGAATGGGATTAGTATAGGTGGGCCTTACAATATGCAGGAGTGATAGTTACATATAAGATGGACGAACTTTTCTGGATTGAGGGTGACACATTAGGAATACTCACGGTAAAGAATGTCAATGAGGCTCTATTATCTACACAAGATCTCCCAATGATCACTGGATGGTGGATTCAAATGTGGAAATGGAATATTCAGCAAAAGGTAAAACTCTTCCTGTAGTTGGAAGTCAATAACAAGATTATGACATGGAATAATCTCCAACTCAGGGGTTGGAAGGGACCGGGGCGGTGTCAATTATGAAAAAAGGAAGGTGAGGACAACTCACATTTATTTATATACTGTCCCTTTACCAAAGCAATCTGGTTAAACATAAAAAGGAACAAAAAAAAATATCACAATTGGAGAGGAAATGATCTGCATGAATGTTTATCCAACTAGACAGCAGATAAAATAACATCTCCCAGTCTTGCGGCATACACTTGTTGGTACATATGGTTAGAAAGAAACCCTGCTATTTTTTATGGAAAGGAGCCATCAATCTCATCAATAGCTATTAAAACTCTTATAACTATCAAAAATCAAAGGCCAAATTAAAGAATCCGCATTCCTGACCCGGTTGGATAGAAGACACTCTTGAATACCCAGTGGCATTTTTTGATGGAGTGGCCCAGGCGGATGGGAGATGTTGTGGTGTTGGGGGTATTATTAAAATTTCTGCAACAATAGACTTATATAAGTGGTATTTAAATTGTGGGACGGGTAGAAACATGAAGGCTGAACTATTGGGAGTTTGGGCAACCTTATACATTGCAAAATATTTGTCTATATCCAAGCTACAAGTACTTGGAGAATCCAAAGTCATCATAAATTGGTTAAATAAAAAAGGTAATCTCTGTGTTAGTGCCTTGGAAGGATGGAAGCAAAGAATCAATTTATTGAAGGAAAAATTTTTAGAAACAAACTTTTATCATATCCTTTGTGAATTCAACATAGTTGCAGATGAACAATCAAAAAACGCTTTGCTCAAACCTGAAGGATATCTCGTGCTTCATAAGTGGTCAAATGGAATGGAGGGTACTAGAATCATCATCGATATCTATTGATGGATGACTCTATTCAGTTTTCTCTTTTTGATCTTAGTTTTTTTATACCTCCTTCTGGTCTTTGTTTTTCTAGATACTATTTTTCAGACTTATTAGAACTTTTGGGAACTATGTATTGGAAATGTTTGTATCCCGTTATGGACCGTCTCCATTTTGCCAACTTTTGTTATGTTTATTCTCTCCATTTTTAAACAATTATTTGAATAGTGTTATCATATAGATGTATCAGTTTTGGGCTATTATCATTCTGACGTTTGAAAAAGTTATATTACCTTAATATAATTATGTTAATTTCCTAATTGAAAAAAAAGTTGTGAAACTAAACTTTTGCTCACACAATGATCAAAAGTTGTCCATAGGAAATTATATAATAACACGTTACTCTTAACAATTGTTGACATAATGATCGAGATTTGCCAATAGGGGATTTATAATGACACGTTCCTCTTAAAATTAAGTGAATATAAGTTTATAGGGCATATTATCTATTCATATGGGTATGATGATTGGGATAGAATTTGCTCATATTATGTGGTAATTAAAAAGAAGGGGATATTATAATGAGAGGAGAAAATATGTAATAAATAATAAGTTGAACCTCGAAACATATTGAATGATCATGGTAAGGAACTGAGGACAAGTTTTATGTTTTAAAAGTATTAGAAGTTTGCATGATGTGTTCATATTGTGTGGTGATTAGGAAATAAGGGAATATTATAATGATAGAGGATAGGAGAAGCAAGTTTGTAATAAATAATAAGTTGAACATAGAAACATGTTGAATGATGATAGTAAGGAAGTGAGGACAAGTTTTATTTTTAAAAAATATAGGAAGTTTATATAATTTGTTCATATTGTGTGGTGAGTAGGAAAGAAGGGAATATTATGATGATAGAAGAGGAAATTTGTAATATATAATAAGTTGAACAAAGAAACATATGGAATGATAGTGACAAGAAAAATGAGGATTTTTATTTTTTTAATATTAGAAGTTTGAGATAGACACAAAGTTATAATTGTGGGAAGAGTACTTGAGTTTAATTTAGAACAGTTTTATTGTGTTATGATGACAAGTGATGGAACAAAAATAAAAGCAGATTGTGTTATGATTATATGAAATAGAGAGAAAAGAAAAAGATAAAATGTAAGAAGAAGATGAAAGGGATAAGGAAGATTAATTTTATTATTAAGAAATGAATTATAATTGTATGTTATTGTTTTTTTTTTCACTATTAAATTATGATTTTATTGATATAAGATAAATTTTGAATAACATTTTATATTAAAAAGGAAAGTTTGAGAAATATTACTTTATTTATTAAAGAGAAAGTTTAAAGAGAAAAATGATTAATTATAATTGATTGATTGATTTATTTATGACTCTAATCATTAGAGGTGGATAGTATATAGCTTATTGGAATTAATTATGTATATATTATATTCTACCTTGTAATCTTAGGGTTTCTTCTTGCCAGCTTAGTTTTTCTCCCACCAACTTTTAGTTGAGACATTAGATATACTCTTTAGAAATTAAGACTAAGGACCACTTAAAATTTAAACATTCTTCTTACTATGCAATTAGATGATGGTTTAAACATTCTTCTTACTATGCAATTAGAGGATGGTTCTTTTCAGATCATTTAGTTCTCTCCAAACATTTGTGGTTTATGCATACATATGGTTAGCCCTCTTCCTCTAGTAGATGTTTGAAATTTGATAATAAATTACTAGAGTTCATCTCACCAACTAAAATGCACTAGATTTATTACCTCATACATACAACTCTCTGACACTAGTAGAAAGAGGTTGCATAGCCAGCTTCCGAGCTCACATGATAGACAAGGCATCATAGTCTAATGATTTCTAAAGCCTCATGCCCATCACACATTTATTTGCATCCTTGAAGGTTACAATATCTAGAGCAACATGTCTCGATGAGGAACCTCCTTCTTCTTGAGCTTCTTCATTGTTCCCCATCTTGTTGGGCTAGCACTTCCTAGTTATTTTCTTCATATTTTCCCTTCTTTTAGGTTATTTTTCCCTTGATATGTTCTTTCACCTTTCCCTTATTTTTTTCACATATTGTATTCCTCATAATCCCATGAGCTAACTTTGATCTTTAGTGAACATTAATATCTAGATTATATTATATTATGATACAATAGTAAGATTTAAATGTAGAGAACCAAAATACTTAGAGAAGTGACATAGACAATGGTAAGGTAAAGGATCCTTTAGAATCTAATCAATCTTTGAGCCATTCATAATATACAAGAGATTATGTTTTTTCCATGAGTATACTAGAGAAGATATCACACTTTATACACATAATTTCATAATGTGTAGTGCCATAAATGTATTTTTTGAGCCATTCATAATATACAAGAGATTATGTTTTTTCCATGAGTATACTAGAGAAGATATCACACTTTATACACATAATTTCATAATGTGTAGTGCCATAAATGTATTTAATCAAAAGGGGAAATTTTAGGATTTTATTTTATTTTAGTTAGTATTGTTCTGATAATCTAGGGGAAATGTTGATGAAATTAATGGTTATGAACCTTTTTTATCAACATTCTTGGATTGTTTATGTTCAACATAACAATTAAGTGTTTTTTGTTTGGAGGAAAGGAAAATTTTAGGGGATAAATTTTATTATTGGGCTAATTTCCCATGTTTTTTTCCAAAAAAAGATTCTCCAAATTTATTTTTTCTAAAAATTATTCATCCAAATTCTATAGAATAAAATTATTTTACTTTAAAAATTGCCAAACATTTCTAGAAACTATATAAAATCCTTAGAAATTTTATTATTTTTACAAAACTATCGCCAAACATTTTATAGTTGGCATTTTAAGAATTAATAATATTTGCAAAGGTTTCTACACTTTGAAACAGTTTTCAAGAACAAAATCTTTGAAGAATTTGTCAAGACCAGGATTCTACAACTAAAGAAGGTCAAGATTGTCATTATTGTTGGAAGATTGGTTCTTGTCATTGATGTCAACCCTAGTCATGGGTTTTGGACCGCAAGATTGATAAAGGTATTTGGACATGAAGGACAATGCACATGCATATACAACACCCATGAATGGATAGTATACATCATGTTTTTTCCAGTGGTATGTGACACGTCACGTGGATCCTCATGGTTGAGGAGAAATGAATTTTTGAAGATGACAAAGTGAATTGAAGAAGGAAGTACATGTAGGCCCTGAAGATAATTAAAGAAAAGAATTACAAAATAAGAAAGTGTCAAGTCGGCCCTAATGTTAAAATGAAGTGACATAAATGGTATAAATAAACATCATTATACATTCATTTTTACACAATTTGAATTTTAGAGGAAATAAGAAGTAAAGAAGGTTGGATTTCAAGGGAGGATGAAGTCTTTTGGTGATGTGTTCTAAGGTATGTTATTTTCAGGTCATCTTACCATTTTTGCTATAACTTTTTTTCTAGAACGATTCAGATGGTGAAATATCTATGGTATTTAGAATACATATCAAGGTACCTCTGGTAAAAATTTCATCTTTTTATTCGCTACAATTATGGAGATACACTATGTGGAAGATAGGGTKTGTGACCAGTCCTAAAGCTAGTCAATAAACATGTGTTCCGGGTAAAACAGTCATAACTTCTTCATCGAGAATCCAAATTATGTGGGACAAATTTCATTGAAAAGAGTATAGACTTTAGTTTCTTGTGTGTGAGTTTCAGAATTGGATGTTAAATATTGAGCGTGGGGCATTCTGTACAAGTTCGGTCTCCTGAATAGACCAGAATTGAATAAAGTCTACCATTCTTTCTATGACTTCTTTTTGGGGAGGATTCAAGGAGTGAAACTTGGAGGAGTTTCAAAGAATACATTGAGTAATATTATATACATGATCATAGTACTCTAAGAATTGCAGAATTGCAGAAATTGAAGAAGTCTTAGGAAGCATTATCAGGTTCTATGTGATGATTGGTTGATGGTGATAATTTAATGTAAAGTTTTATTTTCTCTCATATATTCTTGGGTGGAAGGAAGGGGAAAGGATGGAGAGTTCAAATCTCTCTTGATATTGGAGGATTGTATCTTCCTCTTGGAGTTTTATCCCTCCCTTTACATTTGGAAGTTGTAGCTACCTTTGGAAGTCATTAC
>ML777563.1:1003878-1020362 GCA_009831015.1 Picea engelmannii | reverse complement strand
GATTATTTCTCATATATTGTGCATGGTGTATTGTGGTGTATTGGTGTAACTCTTATACTATTGTTCATTTCTCATTGGATATAGTTGAATGGTTTAAGTATAAGTTTAAAAAGGTTTTAAATTGTACTTGATACTGATTCACCTCCCTCTCAGTATCAACAACTATGTCTACAACAAGACATCAACTATAGTTTGGATGGTGAGTTGTTCTTCCAAAAGAGGAAGTGATTGTTGATTGTTTGGGCATAATCCACATAGCACAAAATCTATGATGTACACTAGTCTTGCATAGTTGAGTGTATCTTGAAGTAGATTAAGGATGGTACCCTTTTATGTAGCCTTGTGTCGTTGGTTTAGGAATATCAAAGCTCCATCTAATATTTATTTGTATTCTATTGCTACATGAGATTATTTAGAGTTGAGCAAGTTTCATTTTCGTTTTTGTTTTCCCAATTGGGTTTCCAAGGTAAGTCCTCTAGGTCTATGATGTGTGATTTCATGTGTTCTATCTTGTTTTCATTTCCTAAATACATACTAAAATATGAAGATACCAATTGCATGGTATTAATACTATTACACAATATTAATTTGTATAAAAAAGAGCACCATAAGGGCTAATTAAACCAAATCTATAAAAAAACAGATATTTTCCACATTTAAAAAGTTAATACAAATTTTGTGTTGGTGAATTTACTTAGCCATAAGCTGAAAGGTTATAGATCATATGGTATCATAGTAGTGTATCCTTGGTAAAAGCACACTAAATCAAGGAAATCATGGGTAAATATTTGAAATGGGACAGGTTGGAAGAGTTGAAGGCCATCAATGAGAAAATCCAAGAAGAGAATTAGTTGTTGAGGGAGAAGTTGTAGTAGTCAAAGAAGAAGATGGAAGAATTTAAATGTGAGCTCCAGGCCTCAAAAGATTTAATTTCTTTTATGAGAAAACATTTGGAAGAATAACAATACACCATTGTCAATGTAATTGCAAGATGGGAAAAATGAAAGTATTAGCTCATGTAGCTGGAAAATAAATTGATTCGACCAGATGACCAACAAGAGGTGAAATGTACTCAATTGTAGGCTCAAATACAACAATAATAGGTAGACAAGGAGGAATTTTTGGTAGAGATGCAGGTAGAAGTTCAAATGATGAGAAAAGAATGAATACCTTCCACTTCTATAGCTAATGTTGGCAACATGATTGAGGAAAACTTGCTAAGCTCATCTTGAGAAAACCTTTCTCATTTTGATTCAACAAAATAGTCTTTTGGTGGCTTTGAGTTGCATAATAGAGGCATAGACCCTAAGTTGATGAAGTATATGGGTTGCAATGGTTAATGGATTGGAAAGAAAATACAAGTTATTACAAACCCCATTGTAGTGGAGCATAGGCCAAAGTATGAAGGCTTAGGATTTGGTGGTAAAGAAGAAGTGGGTGAATTATTCAATGTCGTGAAATAATGTGAATGTGAGGAGGAAAAATAGTGCAACCTACCTATAAAAAAAAAAATTCTTTAGGAGAATCTACGACCACATCGCCTTTATCAACGAAAGGATATTGAAGAAATGGCCACTTCAAGTAAGGAAAATACAACAACAAATTGAGTAGGTGGAACCCATTACTCCAACAAACTTGTGATAGCTTGAAGAAGGATGGAAAGAATATGACCCTAGCATCTAAGAATACACCAACACTTGGGAGACCAAGAAAGTAACAATGCAATATAGGAGAACATTCTATAAGAAACGAACCTTATACAAAAGGTCATATTTTTTCAAGAAGAAGAAGGGTTATAGGAAAACTTCCTCAAATTAGTAGAAAGTCCTTAAGGGAAAAAGATAAAAAGGGAACACCTAAAAGAAATAAGTATTGTAGCCATTGCAATTTTACTGGACATTAGGATTCCGAATGGTGGAGGCTACATCCCAAGCTTCATCATAAGAACCAAATAGCTATACAAAAAAGGAGGTGGATAGTGAAGGTCAAGGGAGAAGAATGCATGATCACATTTGTGTTCTAAGAAGTAGTAACAACCAAAGATGATATACACACCAAGAAAAATAGTGGCAGTGAAGTGCCTTCATTAAGGGGAATCTCTTTAAATTTCATGGCCTCTAATATGCAAGGAATCTATCCATATAAATCTCATGTAGTATGGTAAATATGTTCAGTTTAATTGGCCTTTAAGACTTATTATCATCAAAGAAAGAAACTATGATCACATTGGTAACATAACTAATGAAGTCGCTTTAGATTTCTTTTCCACTGTGTTTTTCTTTGGAATTTTCCAATTTCTATTATAATTGTATAATTTTGCATGCACCATTCTTTTTCAAGATGCGGGAGCTAGGGAAACAAAGTAGGGCAAGGTTTTGGATGCTAAAGTTCAATAGATATATGAGGAAAACCCAGGAAGAAGGGATCATATGGGTAGCTAAGAACATGAGCTACTACCATGATAGAAGGATAAATAATAGGACCTTATTTAGTTCCTTAAGCACATCCAAGAAAAATATACCAAGACAGCCATAGTTTTGTTGCTATATTTTCCTTAATTCTCAATGAGACATGAAGAAGGTAGATAGAAATTGGCATTGTTTCAGAGATGTGCAAGATGAAAAAGTTCAATGGTGAAGAAAGTTCCAATTTCTTCACTAAATAGGCTCAAAGTTCTAAGAGATAAATCTTCATATGGGAAATGGGACTATTAAGCGAGTCTTATTTCATCATTACAATTTGAGTGGGATGATTTTGGGTACAACACAAAGGTAGAGGAGAAAAATTAGTGTTTACTTGCAACCTTTAGTGTACAAGGTGTATGGGATAGGTTGAATGAAGATACTCCTTCATTTCTCTGCAAACATGGGGTCAAGTCAATTTCACAATCAAAAAATTCAAAGTGTAGAAATATTGTTAATAAAAGTTAAATATTTTGGGTACTAAAAGCCTCACATCAGATAGGTGTGTTCCAAATTGGATCCTTGAAGTTATGGTATGGAAGAGGTTATTTATTCAATTACTTAGAGCTAGAGAATAAGTTCTATTTTACATGCATTAGGCCTTATTTTCATGCCTTTGAGAAAAAATTGTTTGATTTAAATGACCAATGAATGCAGAGGAATTTTCATGTGGAAGTGTGAGCCTTAGCTCTACACTCCACACCCTACATAATGAAAACAAGGCATGTAAATAAATTGTTGAGAGTCGAAGCATGTAACTTTTCACTCCACACTTTGCATATTACATAGGCATGTGAAAATGTTTTCACGTGAAGCTCAAGGTGCAATAGAACATAAGTAATAACTCTGCATTACATTAAGATATGGTCCAAGATAAGAAACAAATTTAGGCATAAGGAATTCCCAAGCAATGGGCCAAGGCAATAAACATCATTAGGCATAAATTTGTACTGAGGCATGTGAAGGGTTGGCCCATAGAGCATTAGAGGAGTCAGAGGGAATACTATATTTACATCCCATACTCTACACAAAGAAAAGTAGTATACTAAGGGTAAAACATAAGTAAATGAGGCATGTATAAGTGAAGGAAAAGAGGGGGACCTACAAAGAGTTTCACACTCCACACACCACAATAGGCATAAGGTAGTAAGGCAAAGACATGTACAAACAAGGTGACACTAAGAAAATACTTAGATGGCATGTGATATGGACACATCAAATACTGCCATGTGTATAGGGTGACCAATTAGAGATCATAACATGGCCAAAATGAAATGGCTTAAAAGGTTGTTTCCTACATAGAAATATCCTAAATTCCAGGGAAGGCCTATAATGACTTCTTAAGAAATTAGTTGGTGATGGGCCTTCTAAATACCCTTTAGTAGAAAGCATAAAAGAGATTGAAGAAAAAGGATAAGGGGATTAGGTTTTTTTGGTTCAACCATGTTGGAGAGAATAGGTTAGAATTTAGTGATACCATGGGTTATGTAATGAGATGGAGGGAGATTGTTGAAGAATGGAAAAGTAGGAGGGTGACTCATGCACTATCTTAAATTTTCAATAAGAAGAGAAGGATATGACACCTACAAGGGTACCGAATAGAGATCAAACTCAATATATCATGGATACTTGAAGTATAAAACCCATTAGATAGTTATTTCATGTAGGAATTGAAGAATAAATTAGGAAATTGTTCATAAAGAAGTGGTGAAGAAGGAGATAGTCTTCTAATTCACTAAAGGAGATCTAATATTCGCATAGAGAAGGAGAATTCATCCCCGTCCTTTGAATTATTTTCCAAATCCATTATTTTAGAGTTGAATAAGGACAAACTTTCTATTGTGTTTGTTGCAATACATCACCTATAGTTTGGATGGTGAGTCTTTCTTCCAAAAGAAGAAGTGATCATTGATTGCTTATTCATTATCCACATAGCACAAGAATTCATGGTGCACACTAGTATTACATAGCTAAGCATATCAAGAAGTAGATTAAGGGTGGTACCCTTTCTTGTAACCTTGTTTCATTATCTTAGGAATAAAAGAGTTATGGCTAGCTTGATTTGTAATCTATTGCTACATGAGATTCTTTAGAACCAAGCTAGATTCCTCTTTGATGTTGGTTTTCCCAATTAAGTTTCCAAGGTATATTCGTTGTGTTTTGTGATGTGTGATTACATGTATTTGCATTTTGTTTTCATTTCCTCAATACACAACAATATTTGAAGACAAAAATTGTATTGTAATGTGTTGAATACCCTCTGTACACTTTGAGTATATGAGGTACTTCTTTTTCCACTCAAATTAGAACCAACTCACTAAGGAACTAAACTCATTTTGATGTTATTGACTTTTTACTATAAGTAGGCATGACACTACATATTTATGCAACCTAATGTATCAATTCCATTGTTCATGAAACTATAATTCATAAATTTCAGCTAACACGGGAAGTTAGAGGAACAAGCTAGAAAATAATTCAACCATGACATAGCCATAACAACTTAGTATTAAATTTAATACAATTCACAAATACAGTCAAGAAAACTTATCGTATTGGAATTTTTCACCAATTGGATATATAAAAGGGATGTTCCACCCAACCCTAGTCTCCCTACTACACCAATTCTCTATGCAATAGAGTCCACCCCCGAGATGAGGCTATGAATCCACAAGAGTCATACTCTTCCTTTGGCTAGCTCTAATTTCTCTTCTCACAACCCAATTCCTAGGCTAACAGTCACCTACAACCATTACCAATCCAAATCCCTCTTCCCAATCAACCTGCACAACCCAAGGAATGGGAATCCCTTCTTTTCTCAACAACCCCTCTAGCTATCCCACTTCCCTTCAAAGATCCAACACAA
The DNA here is from genome assembly GCA_009831015.1 of Picea engelmannii. Classification (NCBI taxonomy): domain Eukaryota; kingdom Viridiplantae; phylum Streptophyta; class Pinopsida; order Pinales; family Pinaceae; genus Picea; species Picea engelmannii. The sequence continues at coordinate 1,015,034 of ML777563.1, read as the reverse complement.
GTCGGATAGGAAATCTCACTGTTCGGATTCTAGGAAATTATTAGTTGTAGAAAATTTCCTCAATTACAACCAATATAATTATATACAACCACAACTCTATAAATTCATGGTTGTAGCTTTCATAGTTCAAAATCAGTCTACATGTTGTAGTTTGCTCTAGGAAATTTCCATAATTTCTTAGACAAAAGACAATTTGCAAGGTGAATTTTTATTTTCTAGAGGGTTCAACTCTTTGGTAATTGAAAAATAAACCTATTTGAAATCCCCTCTCCCCTTAAACCTTCAAATTTGAACCACCATAATAATCATTCACTTGCATGTAAAGGTAACTTTAATTACATGGCATGAAGGGGCCATATATCCCTTCATGCACTAACCCCCTAAGGATTAATTAAATATTAAACCATAATTATTTAATAATTAAGAATGTAATTGATTTTTATAAGGATTTGGGTTAGTTCCCTTACTAATCCCTTCCTTAGCCTACTAAACCCCTTATTTTTTCCCTCTTTTAGAATCATAGCCCTCATTCTTTTTGTCCTTCTCTTATATATCCAATAATGTACTTTTTATTAACTTTCAATACTTGATTACAAATTACATTCTTTGGCTTATAGTCATTCAACTTGTACATACACAACATTAAACCAAGGATCCAAAATAAGGTATTTCGTGCACATGAGTAATCCTATAACATAATAGTAGTTTGTCTTTAAAAAAGAACACAAAAAGGCCATTGATTAACCAACATTGTAAAGAACATATATTTTCCACATTTAGAAAATTGATAATGTCCATGTCAATGAATTGACTTGGACATGAGATAAACTATTATGAATCATAAATATGCCATACTCTTAGGGGAACTAAACTTTGTTGTGGGGAATATTACCACCTACGCTTGACCAAACAATCAATTCCTCAATAATGTGTATTGGTGATATAAGTAAAGCATTTAGTAATAAATACTTAATTGGGAAAATAAAATAACATTTGGTTAAGTATTACTATTTAACAAGTTTTCCTTTAAATAGAGGTGATTGTAAAGGTTCAAGGAATCATTATTTTTATTTTCTTGTTGATTGCATCAACAACTTTAGGAAGTAAATATTTGTCTTCTCAATGAATGTACAAGAATCTTTGGGACTTTTGACCGCACACTGCCCTTTGACATACTTGTTTTGATAATAGCTAATAAGTTTTATCTTTGAAGATCTTGACCTCTTAATTTACTAAAGATCATTAGTTTATTTTGTTGTGACCGTGTATGAGATCAAATACAATAATACATAATAGGAAATCATATATCCCTTTGTAAGATTTGGTTGATCAACCTACAAGAGGATCTAGAATGTAATTGAGAAGCAATGAAATTAACAATTTAAGAGAAGAGAAGAGAAGAATAACAATTGGAGCATTGCAATTCGCATTAACATGTAGAAAGAAAAACTTTATCATCCAAAGATGAAATAAAACAATACAATGCAATTGAATGCAATAGAATCGAATTAGTTTTCATACAACTATGGTAGGATTAATTGCATGCAAAGCATGAGAGAACACACCCTAATTAACCAAGTTCATTTTCATGAGGGAGTTGAATTAGCTTTTACTAGCCAAGTGGAGTAAACTAGCTCATAATAGACAAGTAGAGTAAACTAGATTAAACTAGCTACTAGAAAATAGGATCTACTCATAGAAAGTAGTATCTATCCCTATAATGGTGAAAAGAAGTGTTCCTATCCCTCGAAAAGTGGAATTTCCCTAAGATGAATCCCTATAATTAAGGGATGAAGCTCAAGTGCAATCTAAAGGGAAAGTGTTGCATGTACACCGACACCTTTGTATTTGTACTATGAAACACCTCTTGCTCATTAGAAGATAATTTATTTTATTTGCACAATTTTCAGTAGTATAATAAATAATAAGAATTGAAGTGCTTTATTTTTTTAGAAAATAACAAATGATGTTATTTTTACAAAAGCATTATATGTCTATACTTTTTGATGGCATGGTAGTTCTTTAATTTGCATCAAGACATGCAAATTATTGTACAAGTATAAAAGGTTGAACTTAATGTAACACACCCACATTAGCTTCTAGAGTATTGGGGGTCCACCATGCATCATGAATAGGGAGTTTCCTACTACTTCCATAATCCAATTGGACCACATTCAATAGTATTAATTCCTTGATGGAATTTTATGCCAGAGATATTGTAAAGATATTTGCAAGAGAAGGTAGTATTTTCGTAGTTATGCCTCTCCACCCACACACCAAAATCATAAATTTCTAATGCTCTGTCTTTCAATTCTTGAGATGGAAAAACTTATAGAACTTGAGAAAAAAATGATGTATGGGGTCCTACCATTATTGACCCAAAATTGGGTAATGATGGTTGGGGTCCCACCCCAAGTACCATAATAATCACCCCCCATTGAATGTAGGGATGATCTTGATATCAACTTGATTTGTGAAGTAAATTGGGTTTAGCTCGGGTGGTTGGGGGAGGAATATTTGTTATCCTCCCCACCCAAGTTCAATTCCTGCAAGTGACATGTTGAGATATTAATGAGTATATTTTTGTAATGGATTTGAGCCTTGTTTTGATGAGAATTGTGCCTTGAAGAATCTAGGGTTTTCCCTGGGAAGTACTTGGGGGTTTTCCCTGGGATTTTGTGATGTCCCCAACTAGTCTAAGTGTAGATATTATGGTTTTGCCCAAAAATTATTGTTTCTTCTTAAACGAATGTGTTTTTAACTTCTTATAAGATATCTTAATCAATAATAAATATTGTCAAACAAATAACAAGCACCCATTACACAAGATTAGAGCAGATAACCATGGCATTTTATTATGGATGGGATCTCCCAAAAATAGTACAATGGTAACTAAAGGTTGTAATAAAAGATGCAGAATATTACTAAGCACACAAATAATGGTTGTCAGGAAGCATCACAATATACTATAGAAACAACAAAAGAAACCCGAAATGATTCCAATCTATGAAGCCCAAGGATGTCCAAGCCCTACACTACTATGCTCTAGTGACGTTTGTTCTGCAGGAAGTCTTCCAAACTCTTCATAACACCTTCACAGACCCAATCTACTACAAACCCCCAACCTACAGGGGTCCTCATGGGACGTATGTTGGGTGTCTCATGAGGCCTCATGGGACGACCCTTTCTCAACCCGCACAGATTCTTTTTATGGCTACACAAAACCCTCTGATACATGTGGATCTGGTGAATGGTCTTCTCCTGAAAATTGCCACAAACACCTCGTACAAATTGATATGCCTCCAAATCTCTCTATGAAATAAAATTAAGCACCACAATGAAATTGAAGAGAACTCTAAATGAATTCCCCTCTTGTCTAGCTAGGGTGGATATTGCACCACTGAAACTAAACCTACAATAGAAGGGGTTTTCCCAAAACCCCAACGAAAATGTTGGCTACAAGAGCACTCAATAAGATATCAAATCATAATACCAAGGGTAAGGGTTGCTCCTCTATGTATCATTCCTTTGTAACTTCTATATCTTTCCCCAATTTTTACCAAATCAAACATTCACTTTATTTTCCTCCAATTCCATTTAAATGTGATTGTTTATTTTATTCAATTTCACGTTTAGGGTTTGTCAATATTTTTACCTAGTGAAACCAAATAAACCACCTTGACTCCCTTTTTCCTTGTTGACTATAGCCTACAGGAGTCGTATAGGATAATGAGTCACCTTCCATCACGTTCACTTGGAAGGGGAAATTATAATCCCCCCTTCCCAATATTGCTTGTCCTCAATCAATTCCAGATCAGGGTGTTGTAAGATTTTCGCCCCTTTCCATGTAGCATATTTTGTGGGAAATCCTCTCCATACAACCAAATACTCTTGAACGACCTTTCTCCTCAGTCTTATTTCCCTGATATCAACTATCCTCTTGGGAGCTAGAACCAATTTCCCTTCCTCATTTGGTGGAGGAATATCTGATGAAGTAGTGACCTGTTGTCCCAATGCCTTCTTGAGGCAGGATACATGGAAGGTGTTTTGGATCATGTTGACCTTTGGTATCTCCATCTCGTACACAAATTCCCCAACTCTCATAATCAATTTGTAGGGCCCATAAAATCGAGGCTTAATATTATCTTCACCATTCTTCTTCAGCAATGGTTGTTTGTATGGATACAATCTGAGAAAGACAATATCTCCCACCTCAAAGTTGTGTTCTACCCTATATTTGTTGCCATATATTTTTTGTTGATTTTGAGCAGTTTGTAGATTCTTCTTCATGACTCTTAATATGTCTTGAATTTCCTGTAACCATTCATTATCCTTAGGATCTCGTCTCTCTCCAAACACCAAGTAACAAAATATGGGGCGTCATAGCCATATAGTGCCCTGAATGGGCTCATCCCGATGAACATGTGATGAGTAGTGTTGTAGCAATGCTCCACAAGATGCAACCATTTTATACATGCTCGATGTTATCTTGACACATAGTTCCTCAGGTACCCCTCAAACCATTTTTTTACTATCTCAGTCTTCCCATCAGTCTGGGGGTGATAGCTAGTGCTAGGTGTCAACTCTGTCCCAGATAACCTGAATAGCTCCTTCCAAAACACACTGAGAAACCTATTATCCTGATCATTGACTATGTTCCTTGGAAGGCCATGGAGTCTAAACACTTATCTGAAGAATATATCTGCTACCTGAGATTCATTGTATTCAGTAGGAATAACAAAGAAGTTCTCATATTTAGTCAACCTTTCCACTACCACGTAGATACAATCCTTTCCCTGCACCTTGGGTAATATTTTGATGAATTCCATATAAATGATTTCCCATTTCTACTCTGGAATTGAAAATGGCTTAAGTAGACCTACAGAATGTGTGAACTCTGAATTATTTTGCTAGAAATTCACACATTCCTTCACATGAAGAAGTACATCCCCTTTGAGACCTTTCCAAGAGAATCTCTCCCTTACCTGTCGGTAGGTCTTTAGATACCCCCAGTTCCCTTCCAATGGTGCATCATTTGTTCCCTCAAAATGTTATCCTTGAGTGTGGACTCAGGGACAAGATATATAATGTCCTTGTAGTATATGATTTCATCCACTACCTTGTACCTATCATCCTGAATACTTCCCTCCATCAACTCACAAGCGAAGGTATTCTTAGAGTATTCCACCAATAGGATTGGCTTCCAATCCACTAAGATATTTGACATGGAGAAGGACGCGGGCCTCTTGCATAAGGCATTGGAAACTACATTATTCTTCCCCTTTACATACTTAATGTAAAAATCATATGCATGTACCTTACTCACCCATTTGTGTTGTCTCTCATTCATATCCCTCTACTCCAAGAAATATCGCAAGTTGTTGTGGTCACTCCTAACCACGAAGCATCCTACTACGAAATATTGTCTAAATTTAGCCAATGTATGAATGATGGCCAACATCTCCTTATCATATATTGGATAGAGCTTCTCAGGATACCTTAGATTTCTTCTCTGGAAGGCTATCGAGTATCCGTTTTGTATCAATACTGCTCCTATCCCCCCACCAAATGTGTCACACTCCAAGAAAAAAGGTTGTGTGAAATATGGTAATGCTAATACTAGGAAATTACTCATCATCCTCTTCATTCTATCAAATGATACCTATGTGTCTTCTAACCATCAAAATTCCCCTTTCTTGGTGAGATATTTCAATGGCACCGCCAATTGTGAAAATCCTTTCACAAAGTGCCTATAATAGCTACATATCTTGAAGAATCCTCATAGATATGTGAGCAACTTGGGAGTGGTCCAGTCTAAGATGGTCCAAATCTTCTCTTGATGCACTTTTACTCCCTCAAAACCAATCACATGCCCTAGATAGAGGATCTCTTTCAACACGAACTCACATTTTTTCTCCTTGGGAAAAAGTGATTGTTCCTCCATAATGGTGAGAATCTCATCCACATGCTTGAGGTGTTCCTCCCACATCCTATTGTAGATGAGAATATTTTCAAAGAACATCAATACAAATTTCCTCAACTGTTTGTTGAAGATATGATTCATGCATAAATGGAAGGTAGTTGGTGCATTAGTCAACCCAAAGGGCATGACTAGAAACTCATAGATCCTATAGTGACATTTGAATGTTTTTTATGTATATCCTCCTCCTTGACCTGAATCTGGTGGTATATTGATCACAGATCAAACTTTGAGAAGTACACTACCCCATGCAACTTGTCGATCAGCTCATCAATCCTAAGTATTGGGTATATGTTCTTGATGGTTTTCTTCCTTGTAGTCTATGCACATCATCATATTACCATATTTCTTCTTCAAGAGTACATTTGACGAAGCAAAATGGATAGAACTAGGCCGAATGTGTCCCATCTTTAGCAACCTCTTTATGGCCTTCTTTATTTCATCCTTGAACCTCTTGGGATGCCTGTAGGTGTAATGTACCCAGTATCTCACTAAGTCTTGTTACCACCTTACACGTGCTCTCAATCAACCAAATTGTAACAACCCCAACATATTACTAGGCCATGCTACTCAAAACTTTCATTGCACAGTTTCTACTCTACACACAAGTCTGCACAGTATCACTTTAAGGCAACACGCTCAACCTAATATTGAGTCATGCCACACAAATTATAACAATGGAAGGACATGATCTTACATGGCATAATTAAATCAAATAATTGTGCACACCAACATACTTACCCCACAATACCATTGTGCACACAACCACTTGGGTGACATGTGCCACTTCTATTATTACTGTGTGAGAGGTCTAATTCATTAACTACACACACATGAGTTCCAACCTATTGAGGTACACTGGTTATGATCTTTCACACCCGACCACTCAATCCTCTTCTTGATGACTCATAACCCAAAATCACAAATTTATCTTACCAGGAAAGACTATCTACACTTTTTATATCCATGCACAACTACAAATATAGGCTAAAACCACCATATTACATGTTTAATCAATATTAAACAAAATAACAACAAATACTTATATGCAATAGATACAAGAATTAACCCATTTCAAACATACTCAAATATGTACACAGTAACCAAGACAAGTACATAAGGAACACTTATATTAAATGGAAGTCGCCAACTATGGCTTTGACTCAGACATTCCTCCCAGCCATAGGCATTGTTTCTCATAATATTTAAGCAACAGGTCACCCCCAAGATGGGGCTTAAATCCACTAGGAAAAAGGATTCCTAGTGGAAAGCTATGGTATGAAACTCAACATAATTTCCCAATCCTAAGTGCTCGTTGAACAACTAGACACAATCCCTCATTCCCCATGCACATGTCACACCCAAGGAAGTGTGCCCCTTCTCTTCTCAAAATTCCTTCAGCTGCCCCACTTCCCTTCCCAGGGTTACCAGCAACAGGTCAGATAGGAAGTCTTTGAGCCCTGAGACTAATGCTCAACGCACCATGGAAAAACTCTCAGCAAAACTCTCACCTAGAGAGTATTCCCATGGGTCTAAAAAACACTCCACAATATCCAATCTCTTCCCCGGAGATACTTCTCACAGTCTGTCAACTTGATTCTTCGACAATATCTCTAATTCTATCCCACAACTCCTTACAATATTCTCTTTGTAGATAAGGTAATAATCATATTTTCCATACAATCCAACCACCTTCTGCTCATGCGAGCTTGTAATGTGAATAATAATACAATCCCCCCCAAAAAATACACTTAGGACAAAAATATATATTTCATTCCTTCCACTTGACACTTGTCACTTCCAAAAGTATCTTTAAGCCACTTGGTGACTCGTTCCCTATCCTTGGGAACTTAGGATAAAATGATAATATATCTAACATTACACTTTTCCCAGAAATAATATAAAGCATTCCCTAGGACTTACGACTCACCCCCTTTTTTCCTTTTTCGGTGGAGTAGGCCCCCCTTCTCTTTTCCTCTTATTCAGTCAACACACAGTGATGCAATATTATATTAATATTCATGATTGTATTTGCATGGATAAGTGCATTGGCATGTCTGCGTCCAAGCTCACCAGCCTCATAATCACACAGACTCTCCAGCCTCCACGCATATCCATTCATTTCCACGCACTAACACAAGTGAACGCAAAATAGTGCAATGTGCACACTTGCCCAGGTGTCTGCAACACACAAAATGTGCACACCCTATCTTTATAACAATTCTTCATGCACTTACTCTGATGTGTGCAACACCATAACTGGGTGTCAACGGCTCACCATACTATATATACATTACATTTACACTTGGTACTAATCGGATCACCAACCTATGTACAATTACAAAGGGTTCTGGATCAGGAACATTACAATCCCCTCCTCCTTATTTATGCACTGTCCTCAATGCATCATATACACATGTACATACAAAATTTCACACATTATAAAAAAGATGAGGATACTCTACTTGCATAGAATGTTTGTTAAGCCCTAATATTGGCTCATTACCCCTTAATTGGGGCATATTATATTAGTAATGTTATTTTATTTATGTCGGCTTTAGTCCATTAGTCGTAATTATACCTCCTAGTCTCCTATATATACCAAGGAGACATTTTCATTTTGAATCATCTTGTACTTGAAAATTTAAATGGGGTAAAAGGAGGTTGCCCCCTCGAAGAGGCTTATTATCTGAAATTATCTCTTTTTCAAGGCGTTGAGTACTTTTTCTGAGGTTTTTCTATGCTTTATTGATATTTGGTTCTTAACATATGGTATCAGAGCTCAAGGTCTTGGGGTTTTGCTGCTACATCTAAGACACCTTGGAATTTTCGCTATCACTTTTTTTATACAATGTTTCAGAAGGAATGGCTTGGAGGATATTTAGTAGACAGATCAAGGTACGTTGGGTTCAAATTTCATCTCCTGAGGACTTATACTTTCGGAGATACAACCTGTAGAAGATAGGGTTCTGGAATCATTATGAACTGAGTCATTGTGGAATTTTCGCTATAAAAAAATTTATGTAATGTTTCAAACTCTGAAATCTAGAGGATATTCATAGAAATTAGTAAGGTATCTGTGGTTAAAATTTTAGCTTCTGGTTCATCTTAAATTTGTATATACACCCTGTGTAAGATAGGGTATCTGACTAGTCCTATTGACTAGTCTCAAGAAGGTGTTCCAGGTAAAACAATCATAATTTCTTCCTAGAGTTTCCAAACTGAGTGGGACTAGTTTCATTGGATCGTGGACAGTTTTTGGTATTTCTGGTACAATTTTCAAAATTTTATATCAATTATTTTGTGTGGGGCATGCTATACAAGTGAGATCTCCTAGAAAGCCAAAAAATCGGCAAGTTGTGGGGAAGTTACCGTAAATTCCACTTGGCACATCCAATTTTGATCAGACTTGTGGCATTGTAGAGAAGAAATACCAGAGAACTACATAAAATAAAGTTTCATACCCATAAGGGCCGAAACTTGGGAGATACAATAGAACAAATATTATCTAGCAGAACCACCTCAAAATCAAGGTTCAAAAGTGATACTTAGCCAACATGCCACCCAAAAAGGGAACTTCTACACCAAATAAGCCTCCAGACAATCCTACTTGGACTCTTGATGAAGGTGAAGAAATGTGTAGGGAAATAAATGATTTACAAAAGATGATAATAACAAAAGATGAACTACAAGAGATGGAAGCTAAGTTGGAGGCAAAGATGGATGGTTTAAAAGAGGAGATCATGGAAGTATTGAAAAATTTCATAACAGATAAGACACCTGAAACTGAAAATGCATCCCATGAAATTCATGATGAGGATACAAGGAAGGTGAATCAATAATGGGGAAACTCCAACTTTGGGTTGAATACCAACCACGTTCCTAAGATCGATATGAGGAAGTTTGATGGCAAGGACCCAATCACATGGATACTTCATATGGAGCAATTCTTTGATCTACATAATGTGCCACTTACAAAAAAGGTACGAATTGCTTCTTTATATTTAGAACCTAATCAATTTGTATGGTATCAATGGCTTTGTTCTTGCAAATCACTCGTCACTTGGAAATTTTTCACGAAAGAAATGATAGCACACTATGAGGATACAAGGAGCAATACCTTCTTTAGCCAATTGATAAATCTCAAGAAAAAGGGTTCAGTTACCGAGCACATTGAGAACTTCCAAAGATTGAATATAAAGGTAACCAATATTCTATATGAGCACTTGATTGATGTATTCATAGGAACTTTAAAGGATAACATTCAACATGAGGTTCACCTTTGGGAACCCAAATCATTGGAGAATGCACTTAAGGTGGCAAGAAATGTTGAAAGTAAAAATATGGATATGGCTACTAGAAGGACCAATCCTAACATCTATAGAGAGAACAATGTTCCTTCTTCTAAAACACCTCAACCTACAAGGTTGACACCTCAATAATTGGAGGAAATAAAAGAAAAAGGTTTATTCTTTAATTGTGACAGAAAGTACAGTAAGGGACATAAGTGTGGTGAGAAGAAATTGTTCTACATAGATTGTGAAGAGGAAGAACAAGAACAAGAACCATCTCAAGATGAAAACGTAGAAGCAATTTCATCTGAAGAGTTGACTCCTACGATATCATGTAATGCATTGGTTGGAATTATCACTCCTCAAACCCTCAAGATATAAGGATACATCAAAAAGAAAAAGGTAATAGTCCTAATTGATTCCGGCAGTACTCATAATTTCATTCACTATAAATTAGACAAAGCTCTCAATTTCTTTGTATATCCAGCACCAGAGTTTCAAGTAATGATTGTAGATGGAGGAACTATCAATTTCTCAGGAAAATGCAATAAAATCAATCTTAATATGGGGGAATATGTAATTAATAGTCCAATGATTTCTATACCCATGGGTGGTGCAGATGTTGTACTAGGAATCCAATGGTTACAATCATTAGGAACAATGACTTTTAATTTTCAAGAACTTTTCATGATATTTTCATTAGAAGGAAAATAAATTGAGTTAAGAGGTATCACAGAGAAACCCGGTAAGGTGATAAGCTCTAATGGCATGACAAAATTATTGAAAAAGGGGCATCAAGGAATTATTGCAAAACTATGCTCACTAGATGTTCAAACATCTAAGCCATCTATTCCTCAAGATCTCCAAAGGATCATTGATAAGCA
>ML777563.1:986827-1003828 GCA_009831015.1 Picea engelmannii | reverse complement strand
CTAGTGGTAATGGTATTCAAGAAAGATAGCTCATGGCGTATGTGTCCAGATTATAGAGAGCTCAACAAGATCACTATTAAAGATAAGTTTCCCATTCTCGTCATTGATGAATTGTTAGATGAACTACATGGAGCAATCTATTTTACAAAATTGGATCTCTGTTCAGGGTATCATCAGATCAAAATGAAGGAAGAAGATATCCCAAAAACAACATTCCAAACTCATGAAGGCCATTATGAAATTTTGGTCATGCCTTTTGGCCTTACAAATGAACCTTCCACATTCCAAGGGTTGATGAATTCCATTTTCAAGCCCTTCCTTCGAAAATTTGTGTTAGTATTTTTTGATGATATACTAATCTATAGCAAGTCTTGGGAGTATCATGTGCGACATGTTGACAAGGTGCTCCAACTACTAAAGGAGCAACAACTATATGCCAAACCATCTAAATGTTTCTTTGGAGTAAAGGAGGTAGAGTATTTGGGTCATATTGTATCTCATGAAGGTGTCAAGGTAGACCCTAACAAGATTAAGGCCATGATGGACTGGCCGATTCCCAAAACATTGAAGAATCTTAGAGGATTTTTGGGTTTGGCATGTTACTACCGCAAGTTTGTTTGGAACTATGGAAGAATAGAAGCACCTTTAATGGCACTAACTGATAAGGATGCATTTTCATGGACTCTAGAAGCAACTAAAGCTTTTGAACAACTTAAAGAGGTGATGTGAAAAGCTCCTGTCTTGACCACTCCAGACTTCACAAAAACCTTTATTGTGGAATGTGATGCCTCGGGAAATGGAATTGGTGTTGTCCTAATGCACGAAGGAAGGCCCCTGGCTTTTGAAAGTCGACCACTCAAGGGAAATGACTTACACAAACCTATTTATGAGAAGGAAATGATGGAAACACTACATGCATTGAAGAAATGGCGTCCTTACCTAATAGGTGGGCAGTTCAAGGTCAAAACAAATCATGATAGTCTTAAATACTTCTTGGAACAAAGACTATCTTCAGAAGAACAAAAAAAATGGGTAACCAAGATATTGGGTTATGATTTTGAAATCGTATATAAAAAGGGGAAGAAAAATGTTGTGGCAGATGCATTCTCAAGAAAGGATGAATATGTTGAGGCCTTTCTCTGTGTTATCTCAATCATCCAACCCAATTGGATAATAGAAGCAAGGGATGAATGGAAGAATGAAGAAAAAGTGTGGACTCACATTCAAAGGTTGCAGCAGGATTCCAGTGAATCAGATACATTTACATGGAAAAATGATTCACTATGGTACAAAGATCGCTTATATTTATGTAAGAACTCCCAACTCAAACAAAAGGTACTATTGGAATTGCACACCTCTCTAGTAGGAGGGCACTCAGGAGTACACCCAGTTTTCCATGTTTCATGATTAAAGAGGGTTATAGGAGACAAGATCCCAGTTCAAACTATATTACCAGAACTTGACGAGAAAGGAAAAATCATATTGGAGCCTGAATCCATCACTGACACAAGAATTTGCCAGCTAAGGAATAGATCCATTTCAGATTATCTCATTAAATGGAGGAAACTACCGACTGAATATTCCACTTGGGAAGAGGAGTCTTTTATACAGAAGCATCCAAAGTTACTCAAGCATTGTGGACAACATTTGTCTCAAGGGGAGGGGTATGTTAAGCCCTAATATTAGCTCATTACCCCTTAATTGGGGCATATTATATTAGTAATGTCATTTTATTTATGTTGGCTTTAGGTCATTAGTTGTAATTATACCTCCTAGTCTAATATATATACCAAGGATACATTTTCATTTTGAATCATCTTGTACTTGAACATTTAAGTGGGGTAAAAGGAGGTTTCCCCCTCGAAGAGGCTTATTATCTGAAATTATCTCTTTTTCAAGGCGTTGAGTAATTTTTCTGAGGTTTTTCTATGCTATATTGATATTTGGTTCTTAACAATGTTTGTGCTCCGAGGTTGCATCCTTAGGACCGTACCAGATACATTGGACCTTTACCAGCTCCATAGATCAAGTCCAAAGTTTCTTTACCATCTGAATCCACTTGAATCACATTCCAATCAATGACATGATTAGCATTAGGTACATACTCCTTAAGTAATGACACATGGAAAACATTATGAATGCATATGGATGCAGGAAATGCAAGCATATAAGAGACAGAACCAATCCCTTCAAGGATTTCAAATGGCCTGCAATAGCGCGTTGTTGATTTAGAACAATTTCCCAACTTCAGGGAACTACACATAGCCCTCACTTTCAGAAATACGTGATCACCCACTTCAAATTCTCTATGGGTCCTTCCTTTATGTGCGCATATTTTCTACCTGTCTTGGGAAGATTTTAAATTTTTATTGATATTTACCATCTTATCCTCCATTTCCTAAAGAAAATATGTCCCAACTACTACATGGTCTATTGGGTTATCCCAACTTACAGGCATGTTACACTTTCTACCTTAAAGCGCCTCAAATGGGCTCATATTTAAATATGCCTGATACCCATTTTTGTAAGCAAACTCTACCAAATGAAGGCATTCTTCCCATTTCAATGGCTTATCCATCACATGCATCCTTAGCATGTCTTCAATCACCTAAGTTTCCCTCTTGGCTTGACCATCTAACTCATGATCATATCTTGTGTTGAAATTCAGACTTGTTCCAAATCCCTTGAATAACCCTTTCCAAACATTTAAGGTGAACTTGGAATCTCTGTCAGACACAATTGTCTTAGGAACACCATGCAACTTAGCAACTTCGCGCATGTATATCTCAGCAACGTTGGTTTCCCTTTACAATGAATTTACTAGAATAAAATGGGTAGATTTAATAAGCTTGTACACCACCACCATAATAGAATCATGTTTCTTAGCAGTCATAGGAAACTTATTTATGAAGTCCATGGTCACAGCTTCCCACTTCCACTCAGGAATGGAAAAGGTTGCAACAAACCAGTTGGGTATCTGTGTTCGGCCTTGAACTTCTGACATTCGAGACATATTGCAATAAAATTGCAATTTCCTTTTTCATACCTAGCCAAAAGTATTGCTTCTTGACCGTGACAATGGTATTCTAGTAACTTGGATGTCCAGCATAAGGAACCTTATGCATCTATGAAAAAATAAAGTTCTTCAACTCTTGATCATTTGGCACATAGACTCTGCATCTATATACGAGGATCCCATCCTCTCTCAACTCATAACCTTCAAACTTTAGCTACGACATACCTCATTGTAATTTTGCACTAATATCCATATAACGTAGATCTGATTTGGAAACTTCCAAAATTTTGTCATGCAAATATATTTGGTACATGCTAATGGTTGTAGCATACATTTTATGCATCTTGTTGTTGAGTGTGTCAGCCACCTTGTTCTCTTTTCCTATGAAATTCTTTATGTCAAAGTCATACTCAGTGAGGAGCTCTAACCACCTTCTTTGTTTGGAATTCAAACTTGGTCATCCAAACAAGTACTTCAGACCAAAATGGTTTCTTCTCATCTCAAATCTCTTTCCCATGAGATAATGCATCCACATATTCAAGGCATGCACTATAGCTTCCAACTCTAAATCATGTGTATCATAGAGCCTTTCATGATATTTCAACTTCCTTGACTCATAGCACACCACATGCCCATTCTGACTCAGGACTCCACTGAGTCCTTCCTTTCATGCATCTGTGCACACAACAAAGTTTTCATCTAAATCACCAATTCTTAAAATCAACGCACTTGTTAACAAACTCTTCAAGTGTTGGAAACTCCTTATGCAATTTGGAGTCCATTCAAATCGTGTACCTTTATTCTGCAGGGATGTGATTGGATGTCCAATCAATGATAATCCTTCAATAAATCTTATGTAGTACCCTACCAGTCCCATAAAGGATCTCACTTCTACAACATTTCTTGGTATTGCCCATTCCTCAATGGATTTTATCTTTGTTGGGTTCACAACTATTCCTTCTTCTGAAATAATATGACCCAAATAATGAATCTGTCACTGATAAAATGAGCACTTTCTCAAATTTGCATAAATATGATGCTCCATCAACACCTGCAACACCATCCTCAAGTGATGCTCGTGCTCTTCCTTAGACTTTGAGTAAATAAGAATGTCATCCAAAAATACAATGACAAACTTATCTAAATACTCTCTAAAAACCCCATTCATCAAACACATGAAGACAGTTGGTGCATTCGATAACCCAAATGGAACCACTGTAAACTCGTAATGACCATACCTTGTTCTGAAGGCAGGCTTACTGATTTCTTCCTCTTTTATTATTACCTAGTGATAACTAGATCTGAGATCTATCTTGGAAAATATATGTGTGCCTCTTAGTTGATCAAACATGTCATCTATCCTTCGAAAGGATACTTTTTCTTCATTGTTATCATGTTCAATTGTCTGAATTCGTTACAAAATATCAAGAGACACACTTGGGAATATATACCCCTTCTTCAAAATCTCTTCAAGTTGCATCTACAACTCCTTCAGTTCTGGTGTATTAGTCCTGTAAGTAGTCTTGGATACATGTGTTTCTCTTGGCATCAAATTAATAGAGAAGTCAATATCTCTTTTTAGAGGAAATTTGGGTATCTCTTTAAATACATCCTCATACTCTTTCAGTACTACATAATATTCCACACTTGGCACTTTATCCTTAGGTGACTCTTCCATGTGTGATGTGAATACTTGAAACCCTTTCCTATATTTTTTCTTCAACTGCAATGATGAAATTTATCTGATACTCATAGCTCTTAGAATTCCTTGAACTGATCTCAAGTTTCCTTTCTCATCCAGGCAAGTAAATTCCTTATTGTAACAATCCAGGATAGCATGATTCTCATCCAACCAATCCATACGAATGAGGAAATAATATGAGCCCAGAGGTATAATATCTAAATCATCCTTTGTGCACAGTCCATTCATCTCCAATGTACATGCCTTAACCATCTCATTGATTTTCCTTTTTGTTCCTGTATCTAACTGCAAAAACCATAGTTTTCCAATCTTACTTCTCGACAAATGGAATCTTTCCACCATCTTACGATCCAGATAACAATGACTATCTCTTGAGTCTATTAAAATAGAAATATTTTGGTCGTTAATATTACCTTCCACCTCAATCATGTGCGACAGGAACTCATCCTACTTGTTATCCAATGCTATGTAAATCCTTGGCACATTTCTACCCATGTCCTCAACTATTGCATCTTGGTGTACATTATGCACAATCCTCGATTTATCACCTCTTTCAGGACAATATCTGTGCATATGATTTCCACCACAACCCCAAAACTGCATAGGTTTTTGCCATGACTTTTATCCCACTATTTCCAACATTATTGTCTCCTAAAGAGTTTCTTGTCCTTGCGCAATATTTCATAAAAGGTGGCTTAACTCCCTTCTTCCTCTGTTCCACCTTACTTTTCATCTTATATTCCCAAGCCTTTTGGAGAGTTGATCTTCCCCTTTGTTGGTCATAAAGACACTTAGCGCACCTTATTCTTCCAACATTTTAGGGTCATCATATTGTATCTTTTAATTGATAAATCAGGGAAACCCACTCAAATATCTTTGAGTATTCACCTTCATCCTTGATAAAAGGAACATAATTCAAGAAATCTAAAAATATTCTTTCGTACTCATCAATTTCCATGCTCCCAAGCTTGAGTTCAAAGAACTTCTTCATTTTATTGTCATAGTACCACTTGGTTAAGTATTTATTTTGCAAATACCTCTTGAAATATCTCCAAGTCACTTTATTCTCATCAATGTGCTTCACTTTCACATATTGATCCCACGACATTTATGCCTTTCCCTTTAACTGATAGATAGCAATTCTCCCTTATGCATGCGCAGAATAGTTATGCAGCTGGAAGTACTTTCTCATACCCGGCAACCAAGTCTCTGCATCTTCATCCTTCTTGTTCTCACCTTCGAAGGTAGGAGGCTTAATATTATTCATTTCCCCCTGCAACTCATTCACCCCAATCCTTCTCTTATTCTTTCTGATAAGAGATGGACTTGAGCTACTGTGCACTTTCCTGAAAGAATGCTTACCAACACCTTTTTCTTCTCTTCTTTTCTCATCACGATACCTACAAATTCTTGATCTACTCAACTTTGTCTCCTTATCCATCTTATTTTCTATTATGTCCATGCTCTGCATCAATTTGACATTGAAGTCATATTGTTGTGCCTTGGCTCTCATAAGTCTCTCATTATCAGCCTTATAGATCTGGACATCTTTCTGCAATATTTTTACAGTTTCTACCAAGTTCATGAGCTCCCCTTGGATTTTGTTCCATCGACACCAAAACCAATATACAGATCCTCAAATTCGTCATCAAGACTATAAGTCCTCTGCACATATTCCATGATTTCGACCTTATGCATTGACTCTATCGTTCTCTATTCGCTGATAATTCTACAAAATGTGTAGACAACAAGATTTGTTAGGTGATTTCATGCAACAAGTACATGAAAAATTTGCACCATTTTGTCAAAATCCTTTCACTTGGATTTCTTGGATGATTTTAACATCCTAAACTCTGGTGCACACACCCACACATCATTATCTTTGTTCACATCACAAATCTATATCACGCACCAATGATCTTCCACACATATTAAACTGTGTGCTACACGATACCAGTTCTTAGCGCACACATCTATTCATGCCAATCTATGGCCCATACAAGTCCATTGTTGAACCAATAGCTCTGATACCAATCTGTAATGTACCCGAACTCTCACTGAGTCCCATTACCACCTTACACATGCTCTAAAACAACCAAATTGTAACAACCCCAACATATTGCTAGGCCATGCTACTCTAAAATTTCACTATGTGGTTTCTACTCTACACACAAGTATGTGAAGTATCACTTTAAGGTAATGCACCTATTTTGTATGACGATAAGGTTTGACTCAAGGCCACATGAATTATAACAACAGAAACAACATACTCTTTTAACAATAGGATCTTACACAATGTAATTAAATCAAACAATTGTGTGCACCAACATATTGACCCCATAGTACAACTATGCACACAACAACCTGGGTGAAATGTGCCACTTTTCTTATTATTGTGCATGAGGTCACCACACATACATGAGTTCCAACCTCTTGAATTACACCAGTGATCCATATGGATGTTGGTGGCCTCCCACCTATTCCAATTGGCTCATTTTGGCAATTTTCCAGTTTGGCAGTTTTTTCCTGGTTTTCAGGTCCCTGACTTCCGGGGCCGTTTTGAGGCCCTAAAGAACATTTTTAGGGCTTGCCATATCTATACTATTGATTGAGTCAGATTTTGAAAGTAACATGTGTATTCCTCGGCAAGACCTTTCCAATGGGCTATCGTGCGCGTAAAATGGAGATCGTATGCAAAATTTACGACCCCGGGAAGTTGATGTACTAGCTTACCCCAACGAGGTCCACATGAATTTTGGCGCTTCATCTCCTAGGGTTAGGTTTTTGGATGTCTAGGGTTTATAATTCCTGTTTATTGTAAAAAAGGCTTGGAGAGCCTCATCGTAACCATCTTCTGGTGAATGAGTGCATTTGTCACATCTCTTCTCAGAGATAAGTTGCCACCATTCTAGCAAGATTTTTTCCGGTGCATTTTACAATTTCAACACATTTTCTTATTGAATAGAAACTTGTTTTATTGTATCTATGTTATTCTTATGTATTTTTGTTAATAATAATAATATTCTGTATTCATTTTCATTCTGCTCATAAATCTGGATCAATTGGTTATGATCCTACACACCCAACCACTCAATCATCTTCTTGATGACTCATAACCCAAAATCACAAAGTTATCTTGCTAGGAAAGACTATTTTCACTTGTCATATCCATGCACAACTACAAATATAGGATTAAACCACCATATTACATGTTTAAGTGATATTAAACCAAATAACAACAAATACTTATATGAAACACATACAAGAATTAACTGATTTCAAACATAGTCAAATATGCACATAGTAACCAAGAAAAGTACATAAGGAACACTTATCTTAAATTGAAGTCACCAGTTGTGGCCTTGAATCAGACGTTCCTCCCAGCCATAGACATTGTTTCTCATAAGATTTAAGTAATAGGTCATCCCCAAGCTGGCCACCAGGAAAAAGGGTTCCTAGCAACAAGCTATGGTATTAAACTCAATAGAATTTCCCAGTTGTAAGTGTCTGCTACAAAAAATAGCCACAATCCCTCATTCCCCATGCACGTGTCACACCCAAGGAAGTGTACCCCTTCTAGACTCAATATTCCTTTGGTTTCCCCACTTCCCTTCATAGGGTTACCAACAACAGGTCGAACATGAATTCCCTGAGCCCTGTGACTAATTCTTAGTGCACCAGTGAATAACTCTCAGAAAAAATATCACATGGACAGTATGCCCACGGGTCTGAAAACCACTCCACAACATCTAGTATCTTCCCCAGAGATATTTCTCATGGTATTTCAACCCGACTCTTCAAAAGTATCTCTTATTATAGCCCACAACTCCTTACAAGATTCTCTATGCAAATAGGTAATAATTTGATTTTCCATATAGTCTGACCCCTTCTGCTCATGAGAGATTGCAACATGAATAACAATACAATCCCCCAAAAAAATACACTAAGGCCAACAATATATATTCCATGTCTTCTACTTGACACTTGTCACTTCCAAAAGTATCTTTAAGCCACTTGGTGACTTGTTCCCTATCCTTAGGAACTTAGGATTGAATAATAATATATCTGACATTACACTTTTTCTAGAAACATTATAAAATATTCCATGGGACTTATGACTTGCCCCCTTTTTCCCTTTTCCAGTGGAGTAGTCCCCTCTTCTCTTTTCGTCTGAGCTAGTCATCACGGAGCGATGCAATATTATATTAATATTCATGATTATATTTGCATGGATAGGTGTGTTGTCCTATATGCATTAAGGCTCACCAGTCTCATAATCACATGGGCTCTCCAGCCTCCACACATTTCCATTCATTCTTTCACACTAACCTAAGTGCATGCAACATAGTGCAATATGTGAACTTGCCCAGGTGTGCGCAACACACAAAATGTGTTGGTTGTGGAACCTGATTATGTTCTTGATAAAGAGGTTTGTTTCAGCCGTGCTTGGACCCCATTCCCTAACGGGGGTGTGGGGGGCCTTCCCCCCCGCCCCACAATTTTCTCCAGTGGAGTACAGGGGGGGGGGAGGGGGGCACCCCTAAAGCGAAATGTTGGGAAAATTTTCCTTGTAAAATATTGTAATTGTGTAGTCAATCTAGATCGTTCATTATAAGGTCGCAGATCTGACGGTAGAAGTTATTTTAGGGATTTTTTCCCTAGAAGGAAACTTTCTTTTATGAGGGAATTGTATTGTAGTTGTGCATGAGTGTGATTATTGTATTCTAAGAGAGGATACTTTGAGAGAAAGAAGAGGAAATTATAGTGGGCATGTTGTAGGTTGTATCCCTTCATTTTGCTAGATAATAAAAAGGAAGGACCTGGAAATTTCTCTAGTGGACGTAGCCTACACTGGGTGAACCACGTATATCTATGTCTCTATTGTGTTGCATATATTCTGTGTTTTGTTTCCGCATTTGTTTTATTTTATTTCTCCACGATCCTATTTTTCTCACAATTGGTATCAAAGAGAAAGGTAACTCGCAGGAAAAGAGGGTTCCTGGTTCGAGTGGGAGCAATGGCGGAAGATCGAAAGTTTAGGGTTGAGAAATTTTATGGCCAAAACTACCAGTTATGGAAGATGCGGATGGAATATTATTTATATCATAAGGATATATTCCTACCATTGGATGAAATATCAAAGAATCCAACAGCCATGAAGGATGAAGAATGGGAGGTTCTTGACAGAAAGGCACTAGGAACGATATGGTTGAGCCTCGCAGTGTTAGTGGCTTTCAATATTTAAAAAGAAAATACAAAAAAGGAGTTGATGGATGCATTGGCTAAACTGTATGAAAAACCCTCGTCATCCAATAAGTTATTTCTAATGAAGTGATTATTTAATATGAATATGTTAAAATATGGGTATGTTGCAGATCATTTAAATGAATTTAATACAGTTACTAATCAGCTAAGTTCTATAAAAGTGAACTTTGATGATGAGTTTAGGGATCTTCTAATACTATGCTCATTGCCAGAAATATGGAATGGCTTGGTCATGGTTGTAAGTAACTTTGTCTCTGGTTTAAACACTCTAAAATTTTATGATGTCGTTGGTGTTATCCTTAGCAAGGAAATGTGATGGAAAAGCCCCGGTGAGACATCAGGTAATGTGTTTAAAGTGGAGAAGAGGGGAAGAAAAAAGGATAGAGGAAAGGGCTTAGGTAACCATGAGAATTATAGGAAGGGAAGATCCAAATATATACTAGGAAAGATAGAGTGCTAGAATTGTGGGAAGAAAGCACATCTAAAGAAAGACTGTAGAGCTCCAAAGAAACAAAGAGATGGATAGTAGGAGAAAAATCAGGAAGCAAATGTAATAGGTGATGTGCTACAAGATGCTTGATTCTTTCTGTAGATAATGTTTATGAGTCTTGGGTAGTAGATTCAGGGGCTTCATTTCATGCCACACCCCATAGAAAACATTTTCTAGATTGTGTTCAAGGTGATTTTGGACAGGTTCATTTGGGTGATGATGCACCATGCAAAATTGTTGGAATGGGCAAGGTACAAATAAAGAGAAATAGTGGAAACCAATGGTTGTTGAAAAAGGTAAGACATGTTCCATATATAAGGAAAAATATAATTTCAACAAGGTAGTTGGAAATTGAAGGTTGTATATCTATATTTACAGATAAGGCATGGAAGGTCACCAAAGGATCACTGGTGATAGAAAAATGAGAGAAGGTAGGTACATTGTATTTATGTATTGGTAATATTGATTCTTCTATCTCTTTATCTATTAAAGGAGTGTATACAACACTTTGGAATCATAGGCTTGGAAACATGAGTGAGAAGGGGACGTAGATACTTCACAAAAGGAATTTATTTCCACATCTTAATCAAATTGATTTAGATTTATGTGAGCATTGTGTTTATGGAAAACATAAGAGAGTCGGATTTCTCAGATTCACAAAAGAAAAGAAGAGTGAAAGGTTAGAGCTTGTGCATACATATGTATGGGTACCAACTCAGGTATCATCTCTTGGTGTCTCTCATTATTATGTTAATTTTATTGATGATGCAACTAGAAAAACTTGGGTTTATTGCATTCGACAAAAATCTGATCTTTTTGACACTTTCAAGAAATGGAAAGCTTTGGTTGAGAATGAGATAGGAAAAATGTTGAAATGTCTCAGATCAGACAATGGAGGTGAATATTTCAGCAAGGAGTTTGATGATTAATGTTCATACCATGGGATTCGTAGAGAGAAGACAGTTCCAGGAACACCACAAGAAAATGGTGTGTCAAAAATGATGAACAGGATAATAATGGAGCATGTAAGGAGTATGAGATTGCATGTTGGGTTGCCCTTACAGTTCTGGGAAGATGTTGTAGATACTTTTGTTTACTTAATAAACATAGGACCTTCAAGCTCTTTGGATGGTGGCATTCTAGAAGAAGCATGGACAGGTAGAAAGGTAAACTATTCATTTTTTAAGACTTTCGGTTGTGAAACATTTGTCCATATTGATAAAGAAAATAGAACAAAGCTTGAGGAAAAATCCAAGAAGTGTACCTTTATTGGATATGGTGTTAATGATTTTGGTTATTTCTTATGGGATTATGAAAATCACAAAATCATTAGGAGTAGAGATGTCATATTCAATGAGAAGGTCATGTACAAAGATAAGTTGCAGGGAAAGAAATAGGAAAAAGAAAAACCAAAATACACAGTGCTTGATGAGATCACTGGAAAAAAAATTCCAAAGGTACCAGAAAATCAAAATGTACAACAACAAGAGCATAAGGTACCTCAAAATCATGCAAGTCTTTTTAGAAGATATATCAGGTTGAGTAGACCCGCTCAACGATACCCTCCTTTATTGTATGATTTATTGTTGACCGATTATGGTGAACCAAAATGTTATGAAGATGCCATTCAGGTAGACACTAAAAAGAAGTGGGAGAAAGGCATGAAAGAGGAAATAGATTCCTTGGTAAATAACCAGACCTGGTACTTGGTTCAATTGCCTATAGGAAAAAGAGAATTGCAAAATAAATGGGTTTACAGGTTGAAGGAAGAAGATGGAGGAAAAAAACGGTACAAGGCTAGACTTGTTGTAAAGGGGTTTGCATAAAAGAAAGGTATAGATTTTGATGAAATATGTTCTCCTGTTATTAAGATGGATTCAATTAGGAATATTTTAAGTCTTGTGGTAGTAGAATATTTGCATCTCAAACAGTTAGATGTAAAAAAAACTTTTCTCCATGGGGATTTGGAGGAAGAGATTTATATGCAGCAGACACAGGAGTATGAGGTCAAAGGAAAGGAGAATTTGGTATGCAGGTTGAAGAAGAGCTTGTATGGTCTAAAGAAATCTCCAAGGTAGTGGTATTTGAAGTTTGACAGGTTTATTACAAAACAAGGTTATAGTAGATGTCATTCTGATCACTGTGTTTATTTTAAAAGGATGGAAAATGGAAGCTATATTATCTTACTATTGTATGTAGATGACATGCTTGTTGCAGGGTCTAATATGCAAGATATAAATGTGCTCAAGAAGAAATTATCTAATTCATTTCTGATGAAGGATTTGGGTGCTGCAAAGAAAATCCTTGGTATGAGAATAACAAGAGACAGGAAAAATCACAAATTGACATTGTCTCAGGGTGAGTACATAGAGGTGTTGGAGAGGTTTAGAATGAAAAATGCAAAACCAGTTAGTACACCTTTGGCCAACCATTTAAAATTAACTAAGGAAATGTGTCCCACGACATAGGATGAGATAGAATACATGTCCAGGGTCCTTACTCATCAACAATTGGAAGCTTGATGTATGTAATGCTTTTCACAAGACTAGATATTGCACATGTAGTGGGAGTTACGAGCAGGTATATGAACAATCCAAGTAAAGAACATTGGGAGGTAGTAAAGTGGGTTCTCGGGTATTTGAGAGGTATTGTTACTCATGCATTATGTTTTGAAGGTTCGGACATTATTCTACAGGGATATGTTGATTCAGATATGGCATGTTGTAAAGATAGCAGGAGGAGCACCACAGGGTATGCTTTTATTGTAGGTGGAACAACAGTAAGTTGGATTTCGAAATTGCAAAAGTAAGTTTCACTTTCAAAAACAGAAGCAAAGTATGTCGATGCTACAGAAGCTAGTAAAGAGATTATTTGGTTACATAGGTTTATGGAGGAATTTGGAAAGAAGCATGAGAATAACAGGTTGTACTGTGATAGCAAGAGTGACATTCATCTTGCAAACAAATCAACCTTTCACTCTAAGAATAAGCATATACAACTCAGGTACCATTTCATACGATCTGTCTTGGAAGATGTACATTTTAATTTGGAAAAGATACATACTATCCAGAATACTGCAAACATGTTAACAAAGGTAGTAACCAGGGATAAACTATGTTCCTGCTTAGTTTCATTTTGTATTCAAGGATGAAGGTGAAGATGAAATTTTTTCCAAGTCCAAGGTCGATCATAATCTAGCAGGTACAATAGCAATGGAGTTGTTGTGATCAATATCCAAGTGGGAGATTGTTGGTTGTGGATCTCAATTATCTTCCTAATTCAGAGGTTTGTTTCAACAGTGCTTGGACCCCATTCCCTAATCGGGGGTGTGTGGGGGATTTCTCCCCCATAACTATCACAAGGGGGGCCTAGGGGGGGCATAAAAAATTATTGTAGCCCCCTCTCCCCCCAGGCGGGGTATCCTTGTAAAATATTTTAATCTCATAGTCAATCTAGATCGTTCATTATAAGGTCGTAGATCTCATGGTAGAAGTTATTTTAGGGATTTTTTCCCTATAAGGAAACCCTCTTTTAAGAGGGAATTGTATTGCAACTGTGCATGAGTGTGATTATTGTATTCTAAGAGAGGAGACTGTGAGAGAAAGAATAGGAAGTTACAATGGGCATGTTGTAGGTTGTATCCCTTATTTTTCTAAATAATAAAAGGGAAGGACCTGGGAATTTCTCTGGTGAACGTAGCCCACACTAGGTGAGCCATGTATATATGTGTCTCTATTGTATTGTGTATCTTTTGTTGGTTTTGGATCTCGACTATCTTTCTAATTCATAGGTTTGTTTCAACAGTGCTTGGACCCCATTCCCTAATGGGGGGTGTGGGGGGGATTTCTCCCCCACAACTATCACAAGGGGGGCCTAGGGGGGGCATAAAAAATTCTTGTAGCCCCCCCTCCCCCCAGGCAGGGGATCCTTGTAAAATATTTTAATTTCATAGTCAATCTAGATCGTTCATTATAAGGTCGTAGATCTGATGGTAGAAGTTATTTTAGAGATTTTTTCCCTATAAGGAAACCCTCTTTTATGAGGGAATTGTATTGCAACTGTGCATGAGTGTGATTATTGTATTCTGAGAGAGGAGACTGTGAGAGAAAGAATAGGAAGTTACAATGGGCATGTTGTAGGTTGTATCCCTTCATTTTTCTAAATAATAAAAGGGAAGGACCTGGGAATTTCTCTGGTGGACGTAGCCCACACTAGGTGAACCACATATATATGTGTATCTATTGTATTGTGTATCTTTTGTTGGTTGTGGATCTCAATTATCTTCCTAATTCATAGGTTTGTTTCAACAGTGCTTGGACCCCATTTCCTAATGGGGGTGTGGGGGGGATTTCTCCCCCACAACTATCGCAAGGGGGGCCTAGGGGGGCCTAGGGGGGGGCATAACAAATTCTTGTAGCCCCCTCTCCCCCCAGGTGGGGGATCCTTGTAAAATATTTTAATTTCATAGTCAATATAGATCGTTCATTATAAGGTCGTAGATCTGATGGTAGAAGTTATTTTAGGTATTTTTTCCCTATAAGGAAACCCTCTTTTATGAGGGAATTGTATTGCAACTGTGCATGAGTGTGATTATTGTATTCTGAGAGAGGAGATTGTGAGAGAAAGAATAGGAAGTTACAATGGGCATGTTGTAGGTTGTATCCCTTATTTTTCTAAATAATAAAAGGGAAGGACCTGGGAATTTCTCTGGTGGACGTAGCCCACACTAGGTGAACCACGTATGTATGTGTCTATTGTATTGTGTATCTTTTGTTTTTTATTTCCGTAATTGTTTTATTTTATTGCTCCACTATCCTGTTTTTCTAACAAAATGTGCACACCCTATCTTTATAAAAATTATCTATGCACTTACTCTGATGCACGCAACACCATAACCAGGTGGCAACGGCTCACCAGCCTATATATACATTACATTTACACTTGGTACCAATCATCTCACCAGCCTATATACAATTACAAAGGGTTCCAGATCAAGGACATTACAATAGGGAGTGGTGATGACTGGATTTGATCCCTCTTCTAGCTCAATGACATGTTCAAATCCTCTGACAGGTGGTCTCCCTACTGAAAATAGTTCAAATACTCTCTCATTCTTTCCAAGCAATGCCTGGATATCCATAGGGTAATGATGGCGTTCATGTTAGGGCTTCTCCATACTGATCAAGCACTCTGTTGCGCAGGCCATGAGTCCATGTTTGAAAAGGGCCTCCATGCGCTAGTTAGACACAATCCTGGGAGCACATGTCGACATACCTCTCAATATAACTCATTTCCCATCCTTGTCTTGGAAATATATGCTCATGTCCTTATAATTCATGTGAATATCTCCCAAAGAGTATATCCATTGAACTCCTAGCACCACATGAGTGTCTTGTAAATCCATGAGATAAAAGTCATCAGTCAACATGTGGTTTCCCAAGGTTACTTATAGTTCACTGATCCTCTGAGTACACATCATGTTGTACCCATCTACTACTACCACATTGAATCCTTTTAAATCCTTCACAGGGATCTTTCTCCTAGTGACAAGTGTAGAATCAATGAATTTATGGGTGGTTCCACCATCCACCAATGTCGTTTCCCTCTACCCTTGCATAATACCTATAACCCTAAAGGTATAATATTCAGGGACCCATGAAAGTGTAGAAATGGTTACTCCCTTGAGGATATCTTGCAATGGTTCCTATTCCATGTCCTGTGATGATTCACCACTTTCATGTCCAACACCTTCTTCCTCCCCGTCATCCTCCTCATTAGAAACTATATTGATGTAATATACCTTTCCTTTTCCCATGCATATATGAAATCGTTCCCATGGATCTTTACAACTGAAGAAAATTTTCTTGTTCAGTTCTCTACGAGTCTCCTCATCCATCATGTCATTCCCAATCGAAGACTTCTAGGGAAGCCTTGTCTCATTTCCTCCTTGAGGGATGAAGGATTTTGTCAGTACCTTCTTGTTGACTACGTCCTTCATGTCCTTACATCTCATGATGGATTCATGCAATTTGGTTAGCCTAAATTTTTTCACCCATCCTCTCAAGGGTTCAACTAGACCTTATGTGAATAGCATCACCAACCTCTGTTGAGAAATATATATCACCATAACTGCCATCCTTTGAAAATATGCGATGTATGCTTCTGGTGTGCATGTATGTTTCAACTGTGCCAAGTCCTTGGAA
Organism: Picea engelmannii; assembly: GCA_009831015.1. Classification (NCBI taxonomy): domain Eukaryota; kingdom Viridiplantae; phylum Streptophyta; class Pinopsida; order Pinales; family Pinaceae; genus Picea; species Picea engelmannii. Next base: position 987,152 of record ML777563.1, on the reverse strand, counting down.
TGTATCTCAGGTTCCTTCTAGTCAAACCTTTCTATCAATTGTTGGAAAATTGGTTGTTGTCATTGATGTCAACCCTAGTCATGGGTTTTGGACCGCAAGATTGATGAAGGTATTTGGACATGAAGGAAAATGCACATGCAGATACAACACCCATGGATGGATATTATACATCATGTTTTTTTTTGTGGTATGTGGCACGTCACGTGGATCCTCATGGTTGAGGAGAAATGAATTTTTGAAGATGACAAAGTGAATTGAAGAAGGAAGTACATGTAGGCCCTGAAGATAATTAAAGAAAAGAATTACAAAATAAGAAAGTGTCAGG
>ML777563.1:953511-986369 GCA_009831015.1 Picea engelmannii | reverse complement strand
ATTTGATGCAAGTCGAATTTCAGAGGAAATAAGAAGAAAAGAAGGCCGGATTTCAAGGGAGGATGAAGTCTTTTGGTGATGTGTTCTAAGGTATGTTATTTTCAGATCATCTTACCATTTTTTCTATAACTTTTTTTCTAGAAAGATTGAGATGGTGAAATCTATATGGTATTGAGAAGACATATAAAGGTACCTCTGGTAAAAAGTTAAGCTCGTGATTCACTATAATTATGGAGATACATTATGTGGAAGATAGGGTTTGTGACTAGTCCTGAAGCTAGTCAATAAACAGGTGTTCCGGGTAAAACAATCATAAATTCTTCATAGAGAATCCAAATGAAGTGGGAAAATTTTCATTGTAAATAGTACGAACTTTAGTTTCTTATGTGCAAGTTTCAAAATCGGATGTTAATTATTGAGCGTGGGGCATTATGTGCAAGTTCACTCTCCTGAATAGACCAGAATTGAATAAAGTCTACCATTCTTTCTATAACCTCTTTTTGGGGAGGATTCAAGGAGTGAAAATTGGAGGAGTTTCATAGAATACATTGATTAATATTATCTATAGGATCATAGTACTCCAAGAATTGAAGAATTGCAGAAATTGAAGAATTCTCAGGAAGCATTATTAGGTTCTATGTGATGATTGGTTGATGGTGATGATTTAATGTAAATTTTTATTATCTCTCATATATTATTGGGAGGAAGGAAGGGGAAAGGATGGAGAGTTCAAATCTCTCTTGATATTGGAGGATTGTATCTTCCTCTTGGAGTTTTATCCCTCCCTTTACATTTGGAAGCTATAGCTACCTTCGGAAGTCATTACTTTCCTTGAACAATAACTATTGATTATTTCTCATATATTGTGCATGGTGTATTGGTGTAACTCTTATACTATTGTTCATTGCTCATTGGATATAGTTGAATGGTTTAAGTGTAAGTTGAAAAAGGTTTTAAATTGTACTTGATATTGATTCACCCCCCTCTCAGTATCAACATCAATTTCTAAGTAAATTCCACAAATGAAGTTATGTTGGTGTGCCCTAATGTCACCATCCCATGGTACCACCATTCATGAGATTCTCCTTCCAAGTGAAGGGTGGGATACTTAATTTCTTCAGCTTCAGTCATTGGATTAAGTTTGACATAAGTATCTGACTTATGTACCCAGGCCCTAGTCGTGTTCTTTATAGACCCATCAAAGGGTGGAATAGTCAATTTTTCCACCTTATGCCCGAGATCAAAGTTTTGTGGGCATTGTGTTCCCTTGTTTCCCCTCCTTCAGACCGTATTTATGTTTAAGGTCACAAAATTATTTATAGGAAACTTTCTCACAAATATCTTCATGTACTGTATTGTAATCCTTATATGAGGTGTTAATATCAAGCCCCTGATTTAGTTTCTCTGGTGCCTCCATAGGTTTCTCTATTAGGAACTATGGTAATAAAGGCCTAGGGATCTTTAGGCTCCTACCCTGGGTCAGGGTAAGGTTATTATTGCCTTCAGCATAAGCTCTACTTGCCCTATGGCTTCCCTCTAACTAGTTCCCATTAGAGCCTCCAGGGTTTTGATTGGCTTGAGTGTTGATAAGGAATTGTGACAACAATTGTGTCAATTATCGTTGCTCAGTGACCATCTGTCACTGCTCATTGACCATGGATTCCAATAGCTTTGAGACTTTGTCTTCACCATGGTCCCCCTTGCTTCATTCTAGCTTTGACTCTGTGTAATTTACTTATGTTTCTTTTTCCAGTGATTCTCGATAGTTTTGTCCTCCTCACCCTTTTCTTCCATGCATAAATGTAGTCATGGGATGGCAGAATCACCAAATATGATACCACTGTAATTTCCCCAAATAGGATAAGGGGAAATATTATGTTTATTCCCCAAAATTATTGTTTCTTCTTAAGTGAATGTTTTTTAACTTCTTATAAGATATCTTACTCAATGAGAAATATTTTCAAATAGATAACAAGCACCCATTACACAGGATTAGAGAAGATAACCATGGCATATTATTATGGATGGGATCTCCCAAAAATAGTAACATGGTAACTAATGGTTGTAATAATAGCTGTATAATATTACTAATCAAGCAATTAATAAATTCCAGGAAGCATCACAATCTACTACATAAACAACACAAGAAACATGGAATGATGCCAATCTATGAAGCCCAGGGCTCTCCAAGCCCTACAATTATCTTCTCTAGTGACGTTCGTTCTGCAGGAGGTATTCTAAACTCTTCATAACACTTTCACAAACCCAATCTATTGCAAACCCCCAACCTCCAGGGGTCCTCGTGGGATTCTTGTTGGGTGTGTCATGGGGCCTTGTGGGATGACCCTTGATCAACCCACAAGGGTGCCTCCTATTACGACTGTGAAAAACCCTCTAATACCTATAGATCTAGTGAATGGTATTCTCCTGAAAATAGTCGTAAATGCCTCATACAAACCGATATGCCTCCAACTCTCTCTCTCTGGAAAAAATTGCTCATTGTTGAAACCCAAAAGAGAAACTTAATACCCAAGTCTGCAAATGGGTTGCAATGCCTAATTATTTATATACATATACTTAATAATATACTAGATAGGTGGGACCCCTTTTAAATCATGGTGAAAAATAAATGCTTCTCTGAATTGCACTCATGACAACATTACAAAGCATATTACAGTTGAGAAAACACAAGAATTCAAACAAATTCTTGCATGCAATCAATGATGATAAGGGATGGTAATTTAATAGTCAAAAGAAAGTGACAAGCACTAGCTTATAATTGTTATACACCTTCTTTGGCATATGGTTTAAATTTGAATTTCAACTCACACTCACTTTGGTTATAACATGTTTCATTCATGGTATTGGTTATATTATGTGAACAATAGTAATGGTTTATGAAATTGTTCGAGGTCAAATAATCCTTGCAAAGTGGAACTTGTGAGAAATATGGGACATATTATATAATTGATGTTGGTATAAAAACTATGGATAAGAGGGTTTTCGTTTCAATCTTGTGAAGTGGAAGTGACATGTTTATTTTTTAATATGGTTGATTAATGCAAATGACAAAGTTTTGGATGTATTACACCCTAGCTATGGTTGATGGAAATTAATGAGTGGGTGGAGAAGCAATGTGCATTTACTGCATGTCGTTCTTATCCCCACCTCAAGCTCACCACCCTCACCTTATTGCACATTTGGTTGCTCTGGTTATTTTTCCTTTGTTTCGCTTGACCATAAGAGAATAGTGGTGGTTTTTAGTTATTTCCAGTGCTTTCCTCATAGGTATGGTGATTCTCTCCCTTCCATTCATCATTCTATCCTCGCTCTGAATATAATATTTGTGTTGCCTCTTAGAATTCGTATGTAGAGTGATTTCTTTCTGAAAGATATGGTAGTTGGATGTGTATTATGTCTGTGCAAACGATATTGGTTGGTGTTTCGAATACGGCAAATTGGAATTTGTTTTAAATCTCCTTCATGTTGAAAGTGTTTGGTTATGGTTGCGCCGGGGTGGATGATTGGCTATTATTTCTCCTTGTTGTTGATAGAGTTATGGCAATTTTTGTTTGTTATCACCCACTTCCTGAGATAGAATTCTGGATGGTTTTTATGGTAAAAGAAAGGGATAGTCGGGTTCTGGGTTCTCTTGTGGTTATTCTTACCTCTTGTTCCATTCACGAGATATTTTTGGACCTGACAAGATGCCATTCCATAGATTGAATGAATGCAAAGTTTTTTTTTACCTCGCTGCCACCTTGGAAGCTACTGTGTCAAACCTTTTTGGAGATTTTGGTTTCATTTTACAAACCCTTCTTTCCGAGTTGTCTTACCCACTTGGATTTTCAGACACTGTTCTCAGTTGTCGTGGCAGTTGTAAACTTGAACTCGGGTTTTGAATGGGTTATATGTTGACCCGACAGTTGAGATATTTGATGCTTTCATATCTCCTTGGTCCATTGGCTGATTACCTACAGGAGTTCTGGCATTTTCAAGAATGTATAGTGAATAAAATAAAAAGAACGCCAAGGTTTCAAACCCGACCTGTCACATAGAAAATACTGGAAATAGATACCATCCCTGTATGTTGAATACTTGTTGGCCTTGTTATACGCTTGATGTGGTCCATTATAATTAATGGAAAATAATTCTATTATTATTCCATCATACGAAAAGAACTTTGCAAATAAAACAAGTAAATTGTACAATGGGAAGAAATTCATTATAGTTGTTTTGGCTCGGTGATGTTTGGAGTCAGATGATTTTTAGATAAAAGGAAAAGAAATCAGCTAATAGAATAAAGGGTTTTGAACCATTCCATTGTGAAACAATTGAAATTGGTTGATGCAAATGTTAAAGTTCAATGGCATGTTCTTTTTTTTGGCCTCCTCATGTCTTCTCTAAGCATTATGTATATGATCGTTGATAGTTGGAATTATGGACAGTTTGTGTATAAATTGTGTTGTAGTTTGAAAAAGAAATATAGGAATTGACTAGATAAGTTTAACAATCCTAGAGTTTTGCTTTGGGTTTGATATAGAAGTTGTTGTGTCTTTAAATTTGAGATGGCCTACAATTTAAAATGTTTTTTTGGCAAATAAGGGCATGTTATTTTAAAAGAACAAATGTTATTTTATTTAATGGAATAGTGTCCTTTTCATTTCCCGTTCATTATATCATTTTTCTCTCCTTGCAAGCCCACCATCTTCGGAGATCCATTTTAATTCCCTGTTATGTTATTGTAAATGACATTTCAAAAGAAATAATAAAAAGGAGAAGGAAGTGATTGGTGTTTAAATTGAAAATGGAAGTATTGTTTTGATATGGAAGTTGCATATATAGTTCTTGAACAATACCCGTTGGTGGTCCCCATCCATGCTACCACTTTACGTTCATTACCAACCCATTACCAACCCTTCATCTTCCCAAAAACCCTATCATTCCCTATTCAGTAGCAATTAATTATTGATTTGAGTAATACGATGAATGGATTGATTGCATGTGCTTTTGTTGAGGATGATAGATCCAACCTTTGATTTTATTTAGGTAGGGTTGATTCATGGACTGCCAAGATTTTTCATAACTAACTAGAGCATTTCTTTAGGATGAGCTTTTTCAGTAGAGGCAGTAATGGTAGAGGTAACAAAGGCAAGGGAAATTAGCAGAGGGGTCATAGAAGACCTCGGTTCTCCATACATTTTGATGTTTGCCCCCAGGAATTGAACTACATTTTCCAAGACGGGTTCTTCAACCTAGTAGGCAGAGGGATCCTCCATCCATGACCTAAAAGACCGCCCTTCCAAGCACATCAAAAAAATTTCAGCATATCATTCCCTCCTCATGTATCAATGCGACCAGAACCGCCCGCCAACGATGGTTGGCAAGAGATTTTCCACAAGTCTGTTGTTCATCATCACGGTTGGCCTACTTCTTATTTTACATTACCCCCTCCAACACCAAAGAATCAAATTTCCCAAGCTGATCATATTGTCTCACTCATGAAATCATCACATGCCAGTAAAAGATTAAAAACAGATGTCCCTGAGCCTATGTAGGACAAGGGAAAAGGAATAGCCATTCACTCTAGATCATCCAAATAATCTTCCAAATCTATGTCTTTCTGCCTTTATCTTAAGGATGATTATTCTCATGTTATCAATGCAGTTCAACCTCAAGGCTCCAACCATCCAAAGGATGCCACAGAAAATTCAAAAGGGGACAGCAGTGAAAAGAGGCCAAATGCCTCTCACAGTGAATATGATTTTTGACATTAGCTAATGTTATTTTTATGTTAAAGACAATATTTTTACTTTGACAAATTTTTGGACAACACACATATATCTAGGCAGTTTTTCGGGACAACATGGATATGATACTTTTAGATATGGTCATATTATATTTTGTTGATATTTAAAATATTTGATCATAATTATGAAAACGAGAGTTATAAGGAGGGTATATTTGGAATCAAATGATTGAGTTTTATATTTTATTGTTTGATTATTATTAAAAGATATAATTCAAAGTCACAAGGGGTCCCACCTATTTAGTTATTATTAATTAATACCTTTATTTATACATACTATTATTACTTATCTCAACTAATTAGTTAAGCTAATTTGACTGAACTAAAGAAAGGTAGTTGAACTACCCTAACTTATTGAGAAGGAATAAAAGCTCAATGAGATGAAGAGACAAGAGGGAGAGAATACAAGTAGAACTAAAGCCACAAGGTTTGCTCTATACTAGTGAGATTCTTTCAACTTTCATTCATTCTGAGTTTACTAGAAAGCGTAATCCTCTTGATGACAACAGGGTCTTATTGAAGGCAACAAGATTCAAAAATTGAATCACACATTTCAGCAGCTTGTTTTAAAGGTGTATCATTTATCTTTGGTAGTCTATTTATTTTTGTTTGTGCATGAATTGAATTTCATGACGGATAAAAAATATATTGCAGAGTCAAGTGACAACATTTTGTGGCAAGCCGATCCAGATCTTTATCTTCAATTTTCTTCTTGTTGATAGAGTCTTTTTGTATGGTGCTCATAGAAGGCTTCTAAATTTGATTTTGGTCCCTACCCTCGTAGGGGTATGTAGAGAGAACTTAGTTTTGTATCTCATGATGAAATAAATGAAAAATCAGATTATTATTTCAGTCTCACACATGTGTTTTAATGATCTAGTTCATTATTTTTCTTTTATCTCCATGTACGCATTTGTATAAATTTTGTACACATTCATGTAACTTATTTTAAGTTTATTTCTTTTACATTGTTATATTTAACACATAAAACCAACCTTGATCCTTTGTACTTGATGCTTGTGGATTAAGCGATTGTTTTTAGGCTATAAACCCCAGGTAATATTCCCAACTATCTTTTCTTAGCACAGGAAGATCTGAAAATGGTTGATTAAAGTTTTCCACACATTTTCCTCAACATTTATTTGGCGACCATTCTGGGGAGATCTTCCATATCTCTCTAGTTGATTGTATTCATGATTATCTTCAAATTTTTGTGTTTTCTCTAAATACTCCTTGACTAATTTTTTCCATGACAGTAACTATTACAAGACAACCCAATATTGAAAATGGTATTAACAACCAAACTAGCATTTCTTTGACCTTATTCAACACTATTTTAGAAACTGCTAGTACTCGTGTTGAACTTGAACGCTCTTGGGAAGTAATTGAAAGAGACATAAGTATCTGTGAATGTTTGGAAGTGAGGAAAAGGAAACCCAGAAATTAGAAGTAGCCTCTTTTTTCATAAATCCTTGGTTTTTCTTTTCATCTCCTCAAATCCTCGCATCTCTCTCGAAGAAGAGGATTGTCCCCTAAAACTACTCCTATTTTTGAAATAGGAAGGAGAAAAATCGTTCTGTCAACCCAAGAAAGTGATCTAAGGAGAACTTTGTCTAAATTTGTTAGTTCACCTTCATCACCTATACCTATTACCTTCAACATGACATATGTGGGTAGTGGTAGTGGAACCGGAGGTGCCTCCTCCTCCCAATCATCTGCTTCGTCAGTAATTGGTAGTATATACAACCATCATGTCCCTGTCCAATCCACTACCAATCTGACTAAAGTGATAAAGAAATATGGGATTTTCCAGTTTGAATAATATGCTACGGCTACCCCATGGCACGTATCTCATCCATTATCGAAGTTTAAGGAGCATCTACCTAAGTTCTAGGGAAGTAATATTGTTACTACAAATGAACACCTAGTAGCATGTTCTAATGCTTGTCATAACATCAGGGATAACGATACCGACACTTACATGCGTCTATTTGTCAACTCCCTTGAAGGGAAAGTTGCGACAGATTTTTTTGACCTTCCTCCCAAAATTCTTTCCACATGGGAAGAATTAGTTTATTGGTTCAAGTCCACTTATGGATAGTCCAAGAGTCCAGTTGAGTAGCTAAGGGAATACAAAAAAATTACCTATAAATATGGTGAAACTATTAAGTCTTTTAATATTCGCTTCACCAAATTATATAGTCAGATCCCTGAACTAATCCGCCCCCAAAATCAAGCTGATTTCATGCATTATTATAATGCACTACCTTCCCCTTATCGCCATAGACTCTAAGAAAAGGCTATTGACAACCTTGGTTTCGCTCTTCATACTTGTCTAGAATATGAAGAGAAAATCGAAATAATGGGTTTCCCTAAAGGGGACTTGGTCAAGCAAATAGATATGTCTGCCCTCCTACAACTCGTGCAAGATACAAACATTAGGATGATAGCCTATGAATGAAAGGGAAGCATTTATCTTCCCGCCCCTATCGCATATTCTTCTTCCTCGGTGCCTTTTAGTAATACTAATGAAAATAATTTTCAACCAAAGGCAATTATGTCTCGCAGTTGGTGTAACTTTTGTGAAGAAAATCATGAATAAAGTACTTGCGAAGTTAAGAAAAATGTCAGAGATAATGTCTTTGGTAAAAGGCCTGATACTAAAATCGTTGTTCTATATTGGGTTGAACCAAAGGATTTTATGATAATCAATACCAGGAACAAAACTTATACAACCAAGGGTAAATATGATCCTCCTCGTACTTCTTCCACACCAAGCACGTATTCTCAGAGCACTGATACAAAAGTTTTCAGAGTTCTGAAAAATCAAGGAATGCCTTCCCCTCTTCCCTCTTCTAAATACAACATCCTTAACCAATTGGATAATATCAAGGTTGATGCTACTCTTTTGGACATGGTTTATGTCCCTAAACAACAAAATCATCTCAAGAATTTTATGGAAGGTAAAGTTTCTACCATAGCGAATTATTTTGAAGAGTCAAAATAAGAGGATTCAAATGTAAATAAAATAGGTGTAAATAATTTTAGGAAACCTGTAAAAAAAAAACCTTTTATATTTCAGTAAAAATTATGGATAAATTAGATCATTGTTACCTAATTGATGGCGGGTCTGCTTCAAGTGTAATGTAAAAATTTATCATGGAAGAGCTTGGCTTATCGTGCACTAATGAAAATTCTAGAAGCATTCTCTCTTATAACAGTCTGCAATAGTCAACTATAGGTGAAATCAAATATGTAACCTTAGTTCTGTGCATGCATCCTGAAATAAGGACAACCCTCAGTATCCAGGTAATTGATATGCCAGTAAGCAATTATTCAATTATTTTAGGAAGAGACTAGCAAGCCTTAACGGGTGGATATATTTTTCTTGATGAAACACATGTATGTCCCTAGGAATGGAAAGAACATTATAGTCCTGAGGGAAGGAAGAATTTCACCATATATAGAGAGTGTTCCACAACCTAACGTAATATATCTTGAGGAATATTTGGGAGTATACTCTATCTTTGTTGATGAGGCTGACAATATCCTTGAACCAATTGATATTGATGATGGCATGTGGAACATGCATTTCAATGGCTCATGCTCAAATGAAGGTAATGGAGTCGGCATTATTATATATTCTCCTATAGATAAAATCCACAATTTTTCCTATAGTTTAGAATTTTCTTGCACAAACAACATCACCGAGTTTCAGGCCTTATTGTTAGGCATCGAAAATGCATATGACCTTGGTTGTGGCCACCTTACAGTCTTTGGTGATTCTGAACTTCTTGTGAACCTTGTACGTAAGATTTATTCACCTAAAAATAAGTTTCTTAAATGTTATACCCAAGTTGTTTGGATGCTCATTTCAAAAATATTATCATTTAACATCACTCATGTTAAGCGGGAACTCAATTGAATGGATGATAGGTTAGCAGTGTTTGCAACATCTCCTACCCGATAGTTTTTACCCCAACGACCTGATTGTACATTCCAATCTCTATATCATCCTCATATCCCCAATAACGTGGAATCATGGTAGGTGTTCCCAAGTGATGAAATCATTTGTGCTTTTATACAAAATGAACCATTCAAGCCCAAGGAAATCATATCCATTGAAGATGATAAATTTCCTAAAGTCTTGAATCCTCTCGAAAGTTCATTTTCGTCGAGTGATGTAAGCAAAAAAGAGACATATAAGGAAGAGGATTTGAAAAGGAAAGTGGGTGATACCATTTCCTTAAACATGAGACACTTGAATCTCCAAATATTGTTAAACTAGGTGCCCAATGTTCTGGCAAAGAAAAAGTGAAATTCACATAACTACTCTGCGAATTTCAAGATGTTTTTGCATGGTCATACGAGGATCTTCATGGTTTTGATACTTCTCTCATACAACATGCCATTCCTATCAAGGAAGAGGTAAAAACAGTTAAGAAAAAACACAGACCTATTAACCCTACACTCGAATCTACTATTAGGAAAGAGTTGGAAAAATTATTGAAAGTTGGTATAATCTTTTCGGTTACGTATTCTGAGTGGATTTCAAATCTGGTTCTTTCTTGGAAGACTACTGGTCAGATCAGATTATGTGTCGATTTTGATGCATTGAACAGAGCGAGTGTAAAATATCATTTTCCTCTCCCTAATATGGAAATGATTTTGCAACAGGTTGCAGGGTCACAAATGATGTCCTTACTTGATGGATTTTTTGGCTATAATCAAATCAAGGTAAAGAGGACTGATAGATATAAAACCACATTTATTACATGTTGGGGCACATTTGCGTATGAACTTATGTATTTTGACTTGTCTAATGCAGGTGTCACCTTTCAAAGAGATATGCAGATAGCTTTTGACAATTTGATCGGTAAAATTATCCAATTTTATCTCGATGATTTGACTGTCTATTCAAAGAACCAGTTGGATAATTTTGGTCATCTTAGAAAATTTCTCATGCGTTGCAGAAAATTTGGCATTTCTTTAAATCCTTCCAACTGTATTTTCAGTGTAACAAAGGGATTGATCCTCGGTCATATTTTTTTTGATTCAGGAATAAGTATTGATCCCGAAAGAATTACTGTGATTCTAAACCTTCCTACCCCCACCTCCAAGAAAGAAGTCCAAGAATTCATGGGAATTATCAATTTTGTTTGTAGGTTTGTTCCTGATTTTGCTATCATGGTTAAGCCAATTCATAATATTTTGAAGCAAGATCCTTCTTTTCTTGGACAGATGACATCGAAAATTCTTTCCTTAGGATTAAGAAATCAATCAGTTCCACACTGGTTTTGGTGAAAACGAATTTTGAGAAATATTTTATCATGTATACCAATGCCACCAAGGAAGAAATTTTTGTTATCCTCTTACAAAGTGATTAACAAAGAAACAAAAAACCTGTAGCATACATGAGCCAGAGTTTATCAGATGATGAAATCAAGTATTCTTATATTGAAAAACATGCTTTTTCTCTTGTTAAGGCTATAGAAAAATTTCTCCACTTTATTTTAGGCAAACATACATAGGTAAGAGTCCCTTTGTCTATTGTCAAGTTTCTTCTCTCACAAACTTATCTTTCAGGAAAACTTGCACATTGTCTTGCCAAAATTCAGAAGCATGATTTAACCATCATGACTTCAAAAATGATCAAGGGACAAGACTTAGCCCTTCACTTAGCTCAACACCCAGAACCAAGTGAAGAACTTGATGATCAGGACCAAGTATTATATGTTACATATTGTTAGAATGTTATGCATACAGGACCAACCCCCCTCATACATACCACATTCCATAAGTTATTCCCAAAGTCTCGTCTCATTATTTTCCCTTAATCCATCTTTTTCCCCTTGTTGCATAACTATTCTTCAGCATTTTTTTTTTATCATCAACTTCTATTGGTCTGTGAAACCAAACATATTGAGCTCTAAATCTATTAGAAACAGATTTCCCTATGGAGTTTCCAGATTGTTGACACCCAGAAGCGCAACGTAATACCCTTGCCTACAAATGGGTTGCAATGCCTATTTATTTATATACAGATACTTAATAATATACTAGATAGGTGGGACCCCTTGTAGATCATGGTGAAAAAGAAACGCTTCTTTGAATTACACTCATGACAACATTACGAATCATATTACAGGTGAGAAAACACAAGAATTCAAACAAATTTTCACAAGAAATCAATGATGATAAGGGATGGTAATTTAAAAGTAAAAAGAAAGTGACGAGCACTAGGTTATAACTGCTATACATCTGCTTTGGCATATGGTTAAAATTCGGATTTCAACTCACACTCACTTTGTTTATAACATGTTGCATTCATGGTATAATACATTCATGGTATTGGTTATATTATGTGAAAAATAGTTATGGTTTATGCAATTGTTCGAGGTCAAATAATCCTTGCAAAGTGGAACTTGTTAGAAATATGGGACATATTATATAATTGATGCTAGTATAAAAACTATGGATAAGAGGGTTTTAATTTCAATCTTCCAAAGTGGAAGTGACATGTTGATTTTTGAATATGGTTGATTAATGAAAATGATGAAGCTTTGGATGTATTACACCCTAGCTATGATTGATGGCAATTAATAAGTGGGTGGAGAAGTGATGTGCATTTACTGCACATCGTTCTTACCCCCACCTCGAGCTCACCACCCTCACCTTGTCGCACATTTGGTTGCTCTGGTTAGTTCTCCTCTGTTTCCCTCGGTTGTTGGAGAATAGTGGTGGTCTTTGGTTCTTTTCGGCACTTTCCTCACAGGTATGGTGATTGAGGCTTGAATCTCGCCCTTCCATTCATCATTCTAGCCTCGCTCTGGATAGAATATCTATGTTGTCTCTTAGAATTCGTATGTAGAGTGATTTATTTCTTAAATATATGGTGGTTGGATGTGTATTTTTTCTGTGTAAATGATATTGGTTGGTGTTTCAAATATTGCAAATTGGTATTTGTTTTAATGCTCCTTCATGTTGAAAGTATTCGGTTATGGTTGCGCTGAGGTGGATGACTGGTTATTATTTCTCCTTATTGTTGATAGAGTTATGGCAATTTTATCTTTTTATCACCCACATCCCGAGATAGAACTCTAGAGGGTTTTATGGTAAGAAAAAGGGACAGTCGAGTTATGGGTTCTCTTGTGGTTATTCTTACCTCTTACTCCATTCACTAGAGAGTTGTGTCCCTTACGAGACGCCATTCCACGAATTTAATAAATGCAAAGTTGAGTTTTACCTCATGGCCACCTTGGAAGCTACTATGTCAAACCTTGTTGGATATTTTGGTTTCATGTTACAAACCCTGCTTTTCGAGTTGTCTTACTCGCCTAGTTGTTCAGGCATTTTTCTCGCTTGTCGTGGTTGTTGTAAACTTGAAATCAGGTTTTGAATGGGTTATATGTTGACCCAAAAGTTGAGAGATTTGATGCTTGTATATCTCCTTGTTCCATTGGCTGATTACCTACAGGATTTATGGCGTTTTGAAGACTGTATAGTGAATAAAATAAAAAGAATGCCAAGGTTTCGAACTTGTCTTGTCACATAGAAAATACTAGAAATAGATACCATTCTTGTATGTTGAATATTTGTTGGCCTTGTTATACGCTTGATGTGGTCTATTTTAATTAATGGAAAAAAAATTTGTTGATATTCCATCATATGAAAAGAACTCTGCAAATAAAACAAGTAAATTGTACACTAGGAAGAAATTTGTTCTAGTTGTTTTGGCTCGGTGATGTTTTGAGTCAGTTGATTTGTAGATAAAAGGAAAAGCAACCAACTAATAGAATAAAGGGTTTCAAACCAGTCCATTGTGCAACAATTGAAATTGGTTGATGTAAATGTTAAAGTTCAATGTCATGTTCTTTTTCTCGACCTCCCCATGTCTTCTCTAAGTGCTTTGTATATGATCGTTGATATTTGGAATTATGAGCAGTCTATGTATAAATTGTGTTGTTGTTCGAAAAAGAAATATATGAATTGAATGGATAAGTTTAACAATCCTGGATTTATGCTTTGGGATTGATATATAAGTTGTTGTGTCTTTAACTCTGAGATGGCCTACAGATTAAAATGTTTTTTTGGCAATTAAGCGCATGTTATTTTAAAAGAAAAAATGTTATTTTATGAAATGGAACAGTTTCCATTTCATTTCTCGTTCATTATATCATTTTTCGCTCCTTACAAGCCCACCATCTTCCCAGATCCATTTTCATTCCCTGTTCTTTTATTATAAATTACATTTAAAAATAAATAATAAAAAGGAGAAGGAAGTGATTGGTGTTTAAATTGAAAATGAAAGTATTGTTTTGATATGGAAGTTGCATATATGTTTCTCGAACGGTATCTGTTGGTGGTCCCCATCCATGCTACCACTTTTCATTCATTACCAGCCCCTCATCTTCCCAAAAACCTTATCATTCCTTGTTCAATAGAAATTAATTATTGATTTGAGTAATATGATGAATGGATTGATTACATGTGCTTATGTTGAGGATGATAGAACCAACCTTTGATTTTATTTAGGTAGGGATGCATGGACTGTCAAGAGTTTTCATAACTAATTGGAACATTGCTTCAGGATGATATTTTTTAGTAGATGCATTAATGGTAGAGGTAACAAAGGTAGGAGAAATTTGCAGAGGGGTCATAGAAAACCTCGGTTCTCCATACATTTTGATGTTGACCCCCAGGAATTGAACCATCTCTTCCAAGTTGTGTTCTTCAACCTAGCAGGCCAAGGGATCCTCCAACACAAGCCTGAAATACCACCCTTCCAAGCACATCAAATCTTTTCTGGCATCCTAGTCCCTCCTCATGTATCAATGTGACCAGAACCTCTTGCCAATGATGGTTAGAAAGAGATTATCCACCATCCTATTGTTCATCATCACGATTGGCATACTGCTTCTTTGCCATTACCCCCTTCACCACCAAAGAATCAATTTCCCAAGCCGATCATGTTATCTCATCCATGCAGTCATCACATGACAGTAAAATATTAAAAACAGATGTCCCCGAGCCTATGCGGTACAAGGGAAAAGGAATATCAACTCACTCCAGCTCGTCCAAAGAATCTTCAAAATCCGTGTCTTCTTGCCTTCATATTAAGGATGATTGTTCTCATGTTATCAATGCAGTTCAGCCTCAAGGATCCAACCAGCCAAAGGCTGCCACAGAAAATTCAAAAGGGGACAGCAGTGAAAAGAGGCCAAATGCCTCTCATAGTAAATATGGTTTTTAACATTGGCTAATGTTATTTTTTATGCTAAAGACAATATTTTTACGTTGACAAATTTTTGGACAGCAAGCATATATCTAGGCAGTTTTTCGGGACAGCATGGATATGATACTTTTGGATATGGTCATATTATATTTTGTTGATATTTAAAATATGTGATCATAATTATGAAAATGGGAGTTACATTTGGAATCAAATGATTGAGTTTTATATTTTATTGTTTGATTATTATTAAAATAAATAATTGGGAGTCACAAGGGGTCCCACCTGTTTAGTTATTATTAATTAATACGTTTATTTATATATACTATTATTACTTGTCTCAACTAATTAGTTAAACTAATTTGACTGAACTAAAAAAAGTTAGTTGAAATACCCTAACTTATTGAGAAGGAATAAAATCTCAATGAGATGAAGAGACAAGAGAGAGAGAATACAAGGAGAACTACAGCCATAAGGTTTTCTCTATACTAGTGAGATACTTTCAATTTTCATTCATTCTCAGTTTACTAGAAATCTTAATCATCTTGATGACAACAGGGTCTTATTGAAGGCAACAAGATTCAAAAATTAAATCACATATTTCAGCAGCTTGTTTTAAAGAAGTATGATTTATATTTGGCAGTCTGTGTATTTTTGTTTGTACATGAATTGAATTTCATGAATGATAAAAAAATATCTTGCAGAGTCAAGTGACAACATTTTTTAGCAAGCTAATCCAAATCTTTAGCTTCATTTTTCTACTTGTTGACGGAGTCTTTTTGTATGGTTCCCATCGAAGGCTTCTAAATTTGATTTTGGTCCCTACCCTCGCATGGGTTTGTAAAGAGAACTCAGTTTTGTATCTCAAAATGGAATAAATGAAAAATCAGATTATTGTTTCAGTCTCACACATGTGTTTTAATGATATGGTTCATTATTTTGATTTTATCTCCGTGTACGCATTTGTATAAATTATGTAAACATTCATGTAACTTTGTTTAAGTTTATTTCTTTTACATTGTTATATTTAACACATAAAACCAGCCTTGATCCTTTGTACTTAATACTTGTGGATTAAGCAATTTTTTTTTAGGCTATAAACCTCGGGTAACATTCCCAACTATCTTGTCTTAGCCCGGCAAGATCTAAAAATTCTTGAGTAAGGTTTTCCATACCTTTTCCTCAACAAGAACCACATTGAAATCGAAGAGAACTCTCGATGAATTCCCCTCTTGTTTAACTAGGTTGGATATTGCACCACCAAAACTAAACCTACAATGGAAAGGTTTTGCCCAAAACCCCAATGAAAACGTTGGCTACAAGAGAAATCAATAAGATATCAAATCACAACACCAAGGGGAAGGGTTTCTCCTCTATTTATCCTTCCTTTTTCCCTTCTAAATATTTCCCCCATTTTGACCAAATCAAATCTTCACTTTAGTTTCCTCCAATTCCATTAAAATATAATTATTTATTTTATTTAATGTCACTTTTAGGGTTTGTCAATATTTTTACCTAGTGACACAAAATAAACCACCTTGACTCCCTTTTTCCTTGTTGACTATAGCCTACGAGAGTCGTGTAGGCTAATGAGACACCTTTCATCACGGTCACTTGGAAGGGGACATTACAGATTTGTAACCTAGAAAAATTCAACTCGATTTATGACTATTATTGTTAAATGTGTCTTTTATTGTGTGTATTAAAAGGATGGACACTATGATTATTTTTTATTATCTTCTAGTTGGACTTCTTTTCACACTACCGTATTCCCAAATGATAATTTTTTTTATTTTTCTAAAGTGGTTTTGGTAATGGGGTCAACAAAATTTAAAACTATATAGTTGTGGCTATCGAACAACTTGTTGTTGTAGTAGTTGGTATGATAGTATAAAAAATACATAGAGGAAACGATGACAAATATATGAAGAGTAATGCCCATACATATCATAATTCTCATTTCTAAGTATTTTAATAATACAAGAGATAGTTATTGTTATGTAAAGTTCCCCTTGCAGATAGGTGAAACCCCCCTTTGAACCAAGACCCCTTCTTTGATCCAAAGAAAGAAGAAAACAAATGGACACTAACTTCCCTTTAGACCTATTTAGACAACTAAATGAGAAGAAAAATATGGGTGACTTACCTTCTTACGATGGTTTTCCTCGCTGCTCCAACCTTTGACCTCGTTGACCAAGCTCCTAGGCACAAGAAAGAAACCTGCAAAGAACATAGAGAAGCTACATTCCTCTACACTAGATTTTCAAGTGAAAATAGATATGTCTATGATGAATCTCACAACAATAGACATGCATGATCCAATGACACAA
Source organism: Picea engelmannii (assembly GCA_009831015.1). Taxonomy (NCBI): domain Eukaryota; kingdom Viridiplantae; phylum Streptophyta; class Pinopsida; order Pinales; family Pinaceae; genus Picea; species Picea engelmannii. Next base: position 968,998 of record ML777563.1, on the reverse strand, counting down.
AACATGAAGGGAATAGGCCAAGTTATGTATTAATGGAAATCCATAGTGAAGCACTTATAGTCCAACGTTGGCATTGCAGCAGCTCCTACAAGATATCCTATCCATCCCTCTCCTGAATGTCTCAAGATCATAATTATGATGCTCTCGTGGATTCTCCTCCCTCTTCACCTTAGAATGCCCTCATTATATAAGAGTTGGAGGCTTAACCACCGTGAATTATTTTAGGAAATGGTTGAGGATTTTTCTCCATAAGTTGAGATTTATCTTATCTCATGGATATTTAGTTTACTTAAGAAGAAGCCAAGAGATATGACTCGAATCCTTGACTAAATATTCTTGGAACTAACCCTTAGAATAAGGTGGGATATCCATAACTCCCTCTAACCACTTGAAAACTCCCCCAACATTGAGCACGGATCGTTGACAACGCTCCATATACATGGGTAGGGGAGCATTGATAAGAGTCCAATGCTCCCTATACATGGGCATAGGAACGTTGACCTTCAAAAATGGTCAAAATCTCAAGGTAGAAGGTATTGTTTTGACCTTCTCATGATGATTTTTTCTCCTCCACAATGACTAGGGATTATGAAAAATGTTCTTCCATGGTGTCAAAGTTGTGACACTTAATAAAGTGCATGCAACACTTAGTAAGGTGCATACAACACTTGGTAAAGTGCATGAAACACTTAGTAAGGGGCATATGAAACTTATGACACTTAAGTGTGACATTTGGTGGTGCGGCATTTAGGTGTGTAACATATGCCCCCTAAAGTGTGAGGTCAAAGGAGAAATCGATGGTCGAAACACTTTACAAAAATATCAATGTAGGCTAGCTATAGTAGGAGAGCTTCGTAAGCTACAAAAAAACATCAAACAATATATATGCATCATCCCTGAGGCAGACATACCTATGCTCGGAATAAAATGACTCAAAGCATGGCCCCCAACCAATACACTGTGGATCCATGAAAATACTAACTAAGCGTATGGCCACCAAAGATACAATGTGGATTCATACCTCCATGACATCATTTGATCATAAGAATACATAATGGAGCTATGATATGAAAAAAACATAGCCATGGACCAATACAAAGTGGATCTATGTGACAACATATACATCAGTGAGATTTCTAATATGATGGTTATATTGGAATCTATTGTATACTCAAATGATCTCCAACGGAGCCTGGGAAAATAATATAACAGAGTGAGTGCTCAACTGAGGGTCTTCATAATGATCCCAAAATAGTATGAATCTAGCCATGTGAATAGATGTCTTGATGTCAAACATGGTAGAAATCACTTTATTATTGGTCATTAGTGTATATCATTAACAAGTGCGAGGGAAATCACCAATGATGACAATGACTCCCAAGGTACTCTAGTACATTCCAGTGAATGTGAATAAAAGATATGAATTCAAACATTCATGGAATCATTCAATCAGAGGCCAATGATGTAAACCTATTGTCGAAAGTGAGGAGACTTTCCATTGAGGCATGCAAGTTCCAAGGTACTAACTAGTTTCTAATCCTAATTCCCAGATAATGTGTTTGTGTCAACAAGAAAAGACTCATCAAGGAGGGCCATGATGTTTCCCCTATCATCAACATGAAACTGACACAGGTAAGTGATGTAATATGATAGATCAAATGATTATGGACTAAAACAAGGATGAAAGTTGGTAATACCGTAGAAGGGTTGGTTAAGAGTGAAACTTCCCTTGAACATTGTGGGGCACGACAAATAACTTGGCAACATTGACTCAACGAGGGGTATATCAAAACATAGTGCAACGATAACTGAGGCACTCTTAGGGTGATATGAAGGAGTATGAAATCTCATAGGATTGGTATGACTTAGAGACAAGAATATTACCCAACTGTGAGACAAGACACAAATAGGTGCCATGTTCAAGGGAGACAATGAACAAATGCCATAATTCTTTCCAAAACTCAACCTACTTCTTTCAAAATTTGCCCCCTCCATGAATGGTGAGCACCTTCTTTTTTTAACGAGCTTGAGGGGGATAACGGATGCTCAATATAGCTCATCTTTGATGAGTCCCTCATCCCATGTTTAATGAACATGAAGAAAGAGGGGTTCGGTCCCATATGGGTCCTTCGATGCATAATTTTATGAGACCAAAGAAGGAAAGATCGATGGTCTTTTCATGTTTAGAGAATTTGAAAATACATTAAAGACAACTCCAAGGGTGTTTCTTTTCATAAATTTAGTCCCCCAAGCCCGAAAAAGTGTTAAAAAATACAAGGGAGACCATTCTAGTCATGATTGACTACAGTATACATTTTTTACAGTTAGTCTTACGAGACCAAAAAAGGGGTAAACTACCACTCAAAAGACGAATCTTTGTGGTTTAAATAGCTCAAGGAACAACAAAGTATGCTCGTAGTCTACTTCATTTTTTAACAAGCTTGAAACAGAAAATGAAATTGTGCTTGAGCTTGGTTTCTTTTTTTAACAATCTTGAAACTGAACATGAACTTTTATAGGGGTGCTTGCTTGATTTTTTTAACGATCTTCAAACAGAGAATGAAATTGTTCTCAAGGTTGGTTTCATTTTTTAACGAGCTGGAAACTAAAAATGAACTATGATCGGTATAATACCCATGAATGGGCCTCTTTCCAACATGATGTCCAGAGGTCGGTACGTTGATCGATACCTATTGGTGGGTTTTTTCCCAACATGATGTCCATAGGTTGGTACTTTTTCCCCAGCATCATCGTAAGAAGATGGCGGCTTAGCTCCAGTATGTTGTTGAGAGACTGGAGAGATTCCCCCCAAGCTTCAGTTTGTTCATCAACTCTTCCTCTACACTTGCTTAGACTCTCGATTACTAATAGGAATAGGTTCACCAGAGAGGGAGGAAGAAAGAGGATAAACTGATATAGGTGGAGGAAGGGAAGGTTTAGGTACCAGATCTTGTGGAATATGGGAGTCTGTTGGACTAAGTGACATGATTTCACCTAGTGTTTCAATTGCAGATGGGCTAGGCACTACCCAAGGATCATTGCACCGTAGTCATAACCATGTTTAACATGGAAACCTAATGTGTAGAATAAAGCGGAGGTAAGGGAAAAACTTCCATGAGTGAGGAATCCTTGACGAGACATACCCCCACATTTTGTACTCAATATTAGAATGTCCCAAGAAAAGGATATTATTTTTTGAGTGGTTATTGATATCTGGCGTGTAATAGTCAAGTTGGTCAATGGTCACAATTTTCCCTTGATGGGGAAATTGAAAAAGGTGAAATATTGAAGATGCAATGGCAGTCATTGCATAAAACCAACTACATCCAAGCAACAAATTATAATCCATGGGTGCATCAATCGCTTCAATATCAATAGAAATGGTTTTTCCCTTCAATTCTACGAACGATTGCAAGAGTCTATAAGGTTGGAAACCACGTCCATCAAACGCTTTAAGGGTGGTAGGATACTGGTTAAGTTTAGGAGAACCAATGGCTCTCTAGAAAGACAAAGACATGACACAAGTGGAGGCTCCTTCGTCCAAAATAGTACAATGGATATGTTTCCCACGAACCGAAGTATGAATTTGAAACCCTAGGTGGTGGGAGAGCCTTGGTTTAAAATACTCCAAATTAAACATAATCATATTTGATGCCTATGAGTCCACTACCTATGGGTCCACAAATCCAATGGCTAACAATAGGGTTATATGTTTGTTATAGCAGATTTTGCCACACTCCATGCATATTTCTTTGATGGCCTTCCATTTCCCTCCATAGACTTCATTTCCCTTTTTTTGTCCACTCCAAAGATTAAAAAAATACACATCTTTATCCATATACGCGACCTACCAGTTATACATCTCACGTATGTATGTGAGACGCTCCATTATAGCTCGCGTACATTGGGTTTGGTGCTCAAAAAATGAAAAAATCGTCGAGTTTCCATGCCATGTCACGAGATCTATGATCCTTGACCTTCCATATATTGGAAATGTTCTGACTCGACCCTTCAATTCCATTTGGAGGCTATAAATTGAGCCATATCCAAGCCTTGAGAGATCATCATCGGATTGAGAGAAAAGATACTATAGAGAAATTTCACCTCAATTGAGTCTGCATCCCTTTGCCCTTGAAAGTATGAACTTCTTTTGTTCAGCCCCCAAGCTCTTCCTATCTTGTGATGGAGAAATTCATTTACTCCTACTTATGAGCTTTCCTTTGTGGAGGATTGAAGTGGTGGAGGCACAACTATAGGGACTTAGCTTTTCAGTTCTGATATGTGTCGTTACATAAATTTGTCACCTATGTACTTATGTTGATTACATTAATAGAAATACTTTTTTCTCATCCATTTGATATCTCGCAAATATTTCTATTGCTTTCCATGGGCACATTTGTTATGTATGTTAATGTATTATACTAATTTATATGCTAACATTATATATCATTACCACATGATTGTGTATCTTGGTTGTTGAGGACAAGTTGCAGGTATAAAGCTTTGGGTCGTGTGCTCAACGGTGGTCTTCTTTGGACATCCGGACGAGGTAGGATTCTAGCCTTCTCTTGTTAGCATTTCATTTGTATAGTATAGTTGAGATTATAGTTTATTGTTGGTTGTCATTCAGTCTGTTGTGGTTTTCCCCTAGCCATAGAGAGATTTTCCTCGTAACATAATTGGTGACTCTGCTAGGGAAATCTCCTTTTTTGGGGTATTGGGTGTTTTTCTCCTTTATTTTCTCTCTGTTTACCTGAGTTTCTCTGTCTCTTCTTACTTGACAGTCTGTATTTTTCCTTTTATCTAACTTTCTTGGCCTAACCCTTGCCTTGGCAATGTCTTCTTTGACATACGCGAGTTGTCTTCCTTTATGGTGCGCACATACGCGAGCTATATTCCTTTAGGGCACATATATACGCGAGTTGTTCTCTAAACAGTCGCGTACACTATTTCCTGAGTCTTTTTGGATGATTTTAGTGACTTCTGTGTGAGTTTTGCTAGTTTCTAAGACTTTTTGGGTCCCTATTCTGACTGTTAAGTACCTACAGAGTGATAGGAAGTTGCTTTATTGTTGAATTCTTGGATGAACTCTTTGTCCTTATTTTTGTTGTCCTTGCATTTTGGGGTCTAGGTAGTTACTTATTGGTGTCCTACCTTGCTTGTCTCTTGGTGCTTGTAGTAGGCTCTTTCTGAGAGGTTCTTTATTCAGTCCTTGCATTTTCATTCTATTATACTGAAAAAACAAAACAAAAAAATTGCTTTCTTGCATTTTACTTATGACATTTTCACTTTTGGTTACTTTAAATTAGTTTTGGCATATTAGGAAAGATTGCACTTCATTTAAATTGTAGAGATTGCATCTTAGAAACAACATTTAAAAGCATACCATCTCATTGAAAATCAAGACTAGTACTTAGCAGTGTTTTTACATTTGCTTATTTTTATATATGTTGAGTCATAATACCATCAGTTTCATGATTGCACCTCTTGAGTAAGCAAAAGCCATTAAAATTAACATTGAATAATTAAAATTGATTAGAAACGATTTTATTTTTCAGGGTACAAAAACAAGTATAGGACCTAGGGACTTGGAATAGGATTTTGTGGGTAAACTTCTCCAAGGCTATAAAACTAAATGTATGTGTCTGACCAGAGAGTGGCAAAACCCATTATATAATCGGTGTCCTTGGGAGGCTCCACTCACACTAGAGTTAAGCATGAGGTCACATGAATTTAGTTGCAAATTGATCCAGGTGTATATCGGTGGCCACCCACCTATTCCAAATGGCATAAAACAGTCTTCTGGCAACTTACGATTTTTAGCAGGTTTTTGGTTCCTAAACTTTTGGGGCCATTTTGAGAGCCTAAATGAAGTTTTTTCATGATCCAGCACCTCAATGAAATTTGAAGGCTCTAATTGATCCCCCAAAATGAATCACATCAATGATACCTTTCCAACGAGCTATCGTGCGCCCCAAACGAAGATCGTATTAAAAAGTTACGCCCCCCAGAAGTTGATACACCAAACTACCCAAAACGGGGCCCACAAAACTGTTGGCTTTTCATCTTTCGGGGTTAGGGTTTTGGATTTTATTTATGTTAAAAATGCCCTTAGAGCCTCATTGTAATCGTCTTCTTGCGAATGTGAGTATCCATCACATCTATTCTCAAAGATAAGCTGCCACCATTCTAGAAAGTCTTTCACTCTATATTTTTACAGTTTTGTGCATTTCACTCATTAATAGAAATTGTGTATGATTGTATCTATGTGTTTATGGTTTCATCTCTGATATATTTCTGTTATATTATTGGATATCTGATATATCTCTGTACATTTCTTTATTGTATCTATGCTCTCATTTCGTGTCAAAAATAATTTGGATTAGTGGTATCAGACCAGGCTACTCTTGATCGTTTTCAGTGCATGTTCCCGATGAGGTCCAAGTATAGAAATTTCAGTCTCGAGCTTGTCTCTCTTGAGGAAAATTGCTCTCACACGCCCAAGAAACCCTCAATGGCAGAAGAAAAGAAAAACGACAGAGCAGAAGATTCTATTAATCTATTTCTTGAGAAATCTCTCACGCGACAGACGAACGAAATGATGGAGAATTTTTCCCACGTCCTTTAATGTTTTTCGATAACAACATGCGTGTCTTCATCAAGCGGTCATTTTGGAGCCACCTCGAATTTCAAGGTACAAGTTAATTTCGATATTATCTTGTTTTAAGGACAGATAGATGTCTATTCCCTAGAAAAATGGTTAAATTTGCTAGAATGTTATTTCTTTGTTCACAATTTCTCTAACAAGGAAAAGATCACCTTCGCACTCCTTAAGGCTCTACCCTATGTCAAACATTGATGGGAAACTTACTAGGAGAAAATTTCCACATAAGAGTCTATGATATATGGGGTTGAGCCCACTTGGGTTTTTTTTGTGGATGTGGTCAAGGAACAATATTACCTTGTTCGTAACTATGAAGACCAGTACATGAAATGGACTATACTACGAAAAGAGAGGGGTAAAGCAGTGTCGAAGTTCACTAGTAATTTCCATACATTGTGCACCAACTTGGGTATCAAAGACTCTGAGTGAAATTTGGTTATGAAATACCGTGGGGTTCTACATAGATACATCCAAACTGAAATGGATTTTTTGGACATGTCATCACTGGGTTTTTCTTATCAATATCTTGTTAAAATCGAGCATAAATTTAAGCACCAAAACAAGCAGGAGTTCGGGTCTGCAAATACGTAATAACCAAAGCATGATAAATACGGTGCTAAAAAAAAGCCCTTCAACAACCATTCCAAGCCACAGGAAAATAAGGGTAAAGGAAAGACAAAGAATGACACTGGAAAATGGTGCGACTTCCACAAAATCCTCTGGCACAACACCAATGAATGTCACTCAAAATAGTCATCGGTGGTCAATATAAAAGAAAAAGAGTTGAACCCAGATTCAGAAGATGATTCAGAAAATAATGGAAGGAGACAAATTATCGATGTAGATCCCATTGTTACTATCGTGATCGCAACAATTCAACCAAAAGAACCAGCAGATCCTGAAGAGGGGGAGCGCCTCTTCCATTCATAGATGTGGGTGAAGGGGACCCCGTTTCATTTCATTGTTGATAGTGAAAGCCAGAAGAAACTCATCTCAGTAGAGGTCGTCAAATAGTTGGGGTTGTCGACAACACCACACCCACAACCATACAACATCATGTGGCTTTTCCAGGGACGAGATCTTTGTGTCAGCCAACAGTGTCTCCTATCCTATGGAATCCATCCCTTCAAGGATGAGGTATTTTGTGATGTTCCCCTCTTGATGTCTGTGATGTTTTTTTGGGCCAACCATGTATATGGAAACATCATGTTATTTATGAGTCTCGACCCCGTAGTGTCATTGTTACTCTCGAGGGTCAGGTCTACAGGATACCAGAGGTATTTATGAATATTATTCCACCAAAATAGTGTTGCAATGTAATATCTCATTCTTCAAAGTTCATCCTCTTCACAATCTGTTCAAAAGGTGAATAGAAGGGCACTTCAACCACTGCAGCCTCAACACCTTCATCCAGCAAAAGAAGATTGCAGAAGAGAAAGAATATATTGTTTCTTCACCTACAATGGTGCTTACATAATGACCCATCAAACCCATATACAACATGTTGGTTCAACATATTCAACCCTTCCAGCAATAGGTTCGTGACATCCTTCCACAAACCAAGCAACGCAATGTCTCCAACAAGGAAAGTAGCTCACCAAGATTCAGATTCAACAAACGCTTTTCCCTCTCCCCCAGGCACTCAACGCAATGGATACCATTGCTTCCTAAGGAGGGAGGATTTATCTAGGTGTATATCCGTGGCCACCCACCTATTCCAACTAGCATAAAACAGTCTTCTGGAAACTTACTATTTTAGTAGGTTTTTGGTTCCTAAATTTTCGAGGCCGTTTTGAGGGCCTAAATGAAGTTTTTTTGTTATTTATCACCTCAATGACAGCCAAAGTCTTTTATTGAGCCCCCAAAATGAATATCCTCAACGATATATTTCCAATGATCTATCATGTGCCCCAAACGAAGATCGTATGCTAAAGTTACCCCCTCGGGAAGTTGATACACCAAACTACCCAAAACTGGGTCCACAAAACTATTGGATTTTCATCTTCCAGGGTTAGGGTTTTGGATTTTATTTATGTTAAAAATTCCTTTAGAGCCTCATTGTAATCATCTTCTTGCGAATGTGAGTATTTGTCAAATATCTTCTTAGAGATAAGTTTCCACCATTCTAGCGAGTCTTTCACTCTGTATTTCTACAGTTTTGTACATTTCACTCATTAATAGAAATTGTGTATTATTGTATCTCTGTGTTTATGGTTGTATCTCTGATATATTTTTGTTATATTATTGGATATATGAGATATCTTTGTACATTTATTTATTGTATCTCCGCTCTCATTTCGTGCCAAAAATAATCTGGATCACAGAGATATCCCTCTAATACCTTCCTAGTGTCACAGATATTTTTTGGGTTCTATTCATATATGGGGGTCTCGCTAGTGCCTTTACCTCATTGAGAGGTGGTGCTTTCAAGATTTAGCGCTTTTATACCCTTCCCGTATGGTATATTGTACTTGCAACTGCTCGCCTGTGCATTGGTTATATCATGGTGACTCTAGTTTCTTGACCTAGGTAGCCACATAAGTTGCTTGCAAGGGTTATTCTACATGTACCCTAGGTCAGATAGGGATCAGAAAGAACACATATTTTATGCGGGATTTTTTCTCTAAAGGAATCTTACTGACTATTCTATGAAGCCTACGAGGGTCCTTATAACTGATTCTGACACCTCCACTCTATTGTTGTGGAGTCTCAGGCCCCTCTTGGGTGAGACATACCTACTTTAGTTCGAAAGGTCCCTTTCAACCATCATATCATGTTTGTGTGCATTGGCCTTTAGATTTATTTAAGAGTGTGCTCTTTGATTATTATTTGGCCTTAGGATTTTGTATTGCATCATTCTTTTTTACTGCTATGGTTAGTTGAGCCTTTGTGAATCCCTCAATTAACGCTACCCATCCCATGGTCTTTGCTCAATCCATGGGGGAAAATCCTTTTGTATTTTTGAGTGGTATTCCAAATCATAGTACTCATCCAATTCCTTGGGCCTCTAATCCTTTCTCTTTTGGTATGTCAGACATGATTTCACACTTATCATTCTTTGTTTCATCATCTTATATGAATCCTAGTTTTGGGTCTGGGGGCATGATGCCTCCTTATTCTCCTTTTTTCGTTTAATGGGGGTCATATACCTCAATAAAATCCTATGGTAGGAGGTTGGAATCCTCCTTTATATGGATATAATCCTAGCTTCACTTTTCTAGGATCGAGTGCTCAAATGGGCGGTCCTTCTACTTCTTACATCTTGTCCATCTATCCTTCTTCCGCATTGCCGATTCCTACGAACACTTTTATTATGGTGAAAATCCCTTTGTCCTCTAGTGTTTCATCCGAGGGGAGTTAGTTTTATAGTATGGGAAACCCCCTACACAGAGTTCCTTCATCTGGGGCCAACATATATCCTCACATGAGTAACCCTTATCATGTCGCTTTCTCCTTGCAAGTGGCTTCCTCGGTGATGATGCCCTTACAACCCTTTATGAATCAATTTGTAGGAGGATACTATTCTTCCAGATAGGGCCATGGTGTATACCAGAACCCTTCTTATCCTGAAATCTCTCAAAACCAATCTTTCCCGGGATCATGGTCTCTAATGCCGCAACCAACCGCTGCAAGTCATGTTGGAAGCACAAGTCCAGTCATTGTGGGTCATACTAACATTAAGTCACCAACCTCTGCTATGTTGGAGACCTATCACCTATTGAAATAATGTAACTGCGAAGAGCATTCTTATTATTATTTTGTTATTGGATTAAATCCCCATTGTGGATTAATCATGTCATTATTATTATTGGATTAAATCCCCATTGTGGATTAATCATGTCATTATTATTATTGGATTAAATCCTCATTGTGGATTAATCATGTTATTATTATTATTGTTGTTGTTATTGGATTAATCCCCATTGAGGATTAATCATGTCGGTAATTGTATAAGGACCAAATCCCCTTTTGCGGATTGGTCATCGGACAATTACAAAGTGCAGAATAAGAATTCGGCCCTAGCAGTTATAATGAAAGGGCCAGAATTAATTAAAGGTGGGTTTACCCACCCAGTGTGAGAGGTCGGCCCTGCCAGATGGCGACTCTTCACATGTTCCAGATTGATATAAATAAGAGGCTAGCGCCTCACTTCTTACACACAACTCACTTGCTCATTATCTTATGAGGCGAGCTACAATTACAAGTTGGAGAGAGGAGAAGAAGAGTGTCGCATCTCTTGGGAGGACTTTCTGTATTGGTTGAGTTATCTCTTGAACATTGTATAAGATATTTATGATAAGGAAGTTTTTGCTGGGTTTTCTTCCCCTAGAGGGTTTCCCAGGATAAATGTTGTGTTTCTTGTGGATGTGTATTTCTCAGTGATCTTGTTCTTATTATGCTCTTATCTTATGAAATGCAAAGAAATATAATAATGGCATAAACATTAACATGGTATCAGAGCCAACCTGAAGAAAGCACAATCTGCAAGAGAAAAAAAATGTCACTGTTACCATAACCGAAAATTAGGGTTTTGAAAACGTAAGTATTTTCAGCTCCCTAACACCCTAGAAAGTTGCACCCTCCCCCAAGGATCAATTTGGCACCTAGAGCGCACCTTTTCAGTGGTTGGATCTCCCGAAAAGTGAAACCCTAGTTTCACAAAGTACCAGAAAACCAGAGTACCAAAAGTACCAAAAGTACAAGAGTACCAGAAGTACCAGAAAACCAGAAGCACCAGTCCAGAAATCCGCAGAGCAGATTTGAAGGGGTAAAATTTGGAATTTCTCAAATCTGAGGACACCAGGATACTCGCCTTAGCCAAGCACACCTCCTAGTAATATCAAAACTTGATTTCAAGCACTTTCAATTTTTGGTCATTTTTGTTACCGAAAAGTACAAGATGTCTGCAAGCACAAAGCTTGTTGAGAAATTAGAAGGCATAGACAACTTTTGTTCCTGGAAGTATAGGATCGGTCTAATCCTTGCAGAGAATGACCTATTAAGATTTATCAAAGAAGAAGTGAAGGAACCTGAAGATGTCGTAGAGAAAGCGAAACATTAGAAGGACTCAATCAGGGCTCAGAGAATCATTGCAGATTCAATCAAAGACCACCTGATTCTGTATGTATCGAAACCTCGAAGGAGATGTTTGATGCTCTAAGCAAACTATATGAAGGAAATAACATCAATCGAAAGATGAATCTCAGAACTCAGTTGAAGAATACCAAGATGCAGAAAGGAGAAATGATTCAAGAATACTTCTCTCGAACCTCCGAGATAAAAGAATAGTTGAAAGCGATTGGAGACACCATCGACGAAGACGAATTTGTATTAACTTCCCTAAATGGTATTGCAAGACCTTGGGATGCCTTCATCCAGTCAGTATGTGGCAGAAAGGAGAAACTACAATTTGAAAGCCTATGGGAAGAATGCACCCAAGAAGAAATAAGGGTAGCCAACCGTGAAGCACTACTAGCAAGGGACGATGATCAAGCCCCAGCTACTCATACAAAAGGAGGAAATAAGAAACCCTACTTCAAAAGGGAATCTCATAGAGAACCACAACCATCAAATAAGTTCAACAACCAAGAATCTCATTCAAGAAATTTTCAAAAGAAAGAACAACGCAAGGGACGAGATTTCTCATCTATACAATGCTATCATTGTGATAAGATGGGAAACAAGGCGAACAATTGTCCAGTCAGAAAAGAAGAGTACAAGGGGAAGAACAAAAGACAACATGTTCATATTGCCGAAGATGAAGAACCACCTATAAAGATGATTAAGGACCATGTCTTGATCTCAGCTCTCTCAGGATCTGTATCACCTGGAGAGGACACATGGCTCATTGATAGCGGTGCATCAAAGCATATGACGGGTAAGAAAAATACTCTCTCTTGTATTTCAGAAAAGAAGTTTTCTCAGAAANTAACTCTTGGAGATGATTATCAATATCCCATCAAGGGAATAGGAGAATCAAACTACAAACTTGATTCAGAAAACTCAATAACAATGAAGGACGTACTCTATGTACCGGGCCTAAAGAAGAACTTACTCTCCATATCATCTTTAGACAAGAAAGTCTATAGAGTTGCCTTCATAGATGGAGAAGTTCTTATGTGGGCTAAGGGAGAAACCTTAAATGAAGCAATCGTCATTGGAAGTGAAGAAAATGGTTTATATAAGCTGAAGGGTCACCCAGAAACTGCTATGACCCATACCATCGAAAATTCATGTGAACTCTGGCATAGAAGATTGGCTCACATCAACTACAAGGCGCTACCATACATATGCAAAGCTGTCACAGGTTTACTAGAACTCAAGGTTGATCAGGAAGGCATATGCAATGGATGCGCGCAAGGGAAGAACATCAAGAACCCCTTTCCAAAGAGGGACAACAAAGCAGAAGGAGTATTGGAACTCATCCATTCAGACGCGTGTGGCCCAATGCCATCATCCTCCATTAGCGGGTATGTATACTATGTATCATTCATTGATGATTATTCTCGTAAGACCTGGATATACTTCTTAAAATCTAAAGATGAAGTATTCAATAAATTCAAGGAATTCAAAGCCTTGATAGAGAATCTTTCCGAAAGAAAGATTAAGATACTCAGGTCAGATAATGGAGGAGAATATACTTCGAAGGAGTTCGTGAGATTCTACAGAGATGTCGGGGTCAAGAGGGAACTAACTACTCCCTACAATCCCCAACAAAATGGTGTTGCTGAAAGGAAGAACAGAACAATTATGGAAGTTGTGAAGACCATGATTCACGATCAAGATCTTCTTATGTGCTTATGGGCAGAAGTAGCTATGGCAGTTGTTTATGTGTAGAACAGACTATCCCATAGTGCACTTGGGTTCAAGACCCTAGAAGAAATGTTCACCAGAAAGAAGCCAGAGGTAAGCCATCTCAAAATATTTGTTGTCCAGTGATTATTCATATACCGAAAGAGAAAAGAAACAAACTGGAGCCCTCCGGAAAGAAGGGAATATTTGTGGGATACTGTCAGGTATCCAAGGCCTTCAAAATCTACATACCTGGTCACCGCCATATTGAGATCAGCAGGGACGTGACCTTTGATGAAGAAGCTGCACTTAAGAAATCGAGAAGATGCCAGCTTTAAGAAATATATGAAGAGGAACCTGTAAATCCCAGGACGACAGAATCCGTGAGGGAAGTTCCCAGAGCTGTAGAATATGTAAGGGAAGTCATAACTTCCCCTGATGAGGAGACTCCTGAAGATCATGATATCACAGAAGTTCAAGAACCTCCTCAAATGACCTTCTCCCATAAAATAAAGTCTGCTTGGGAAAGAGAGCTTATTCAAGATGGAGAGAAGTATGGTGTTCCAGAAGGAACCATAAGACAGGTGAAGAGACCAAAGCCATTCTCCAGTTACACAGCTTTTATGTGCAATCTACTTGATGAGGAACCTACATGTTTTGAAGAGGCCATCCAGAAGAAGGAATGGGAAGATTCCATGACAGAGGAATACCAATCCATAATAAAGAATGATGTATGGGAAATTGTTCCGAGACCAAAAGGTAAGGACGTGGTATCATAAAAATGGCTCTTCAAGATAAAACATGCTGCTGATGGAAGTATTGAGAAATATAAAGCAAGATTTGTCGCTCGTGGATTTTCCCAGAAGGAAGGAATCGACTATGAAGAGACATTCACTCCTGTGGCTAGATACACTTCAATCAGAACCATTATAGCTCTTGCTGCCAAGATGAAATGGAAGCTGCACCAGATGGATGTGAAGACATATTTTTTGAATGGTATTATTGAAGAGGAAATGTATATAGAGCAACCCCAACCATTTGATTTTGAAGATAGGAAGTCTCATGTCTGTCGATTGAAGAAATCCTTATACGGATTGAAGCAAGCCCCCAAATCTTGGTATGGCCATATAGACAGTTTCTTGACGAGCTTGGGCTTTACCAAGAGTAAAGCAGATTCAAATATCTACTTCAAGATCATGGAGAATGAACCAGTAATACTATTACTGTATGTGGATGACTTATTCTTAACTGGAGAAGAAAAGCTCGTCGCTGAATGTAAACAAAGACTTGCCACAGAATTTGAAATGAAAGACCTTGGCCTAATGCATTACTTCTTAGGTCTTGAGGTATGGTAGAGTTCGGAAAGAATCTTCCTTAACTAAGGGAAGTACACGGTCGAAATCTTGAAGAGATTTGACATGCTAGAATGCAAGTCCATGAATACACCCATGGAAGAAAAGTTGAAGCTATTGGTTGATACTTCATCAGATTTGATAGACACCACTCTGTGCAGACAGATTATTGGATCGCTGATGTACCTGACGAACACCAGACCAGACATCTGTTTTGCAATGAACACCTTGAGTCAGTTTCTGGTGGAGCCCAGACGTGTTCATTTAGTGGCTACAAAACATGTGATGAGGTACCGTAAGGGTACAATGGATTATGGTCTCAGCTATGATGGAGATCATGACTTCACACTGAGTGGATATACTAATGCAGATTGGGCAGGAAGCGTTGCTGACAAAAAAAGCACTTCCGGATGTTGTTTCAGTTTGGGATCAGCTATGATCTCGTGGCAGAGTAGGAAGCAATCCAGTATTGCTCTCAGCACAGTGGAAGTAGAGTACATTTCTGCATGTTTTGCTAGCTGCGAAGCTATATGGCTTCGAAAGTTGCTGACAGGCCTATTTGATTTGGAGATGAGAGAAACCGCGATTCTATGTGATAATCAAAGCTGTATTAAAATGACAGAGAATCCTGTGTTCCACGATAGGTCGAAGCACATAGAGATCCGCTATCATTTCATCC
>ML777563.1:909840-947773 GCA_009831015.1 Picea engelmannii | reverse complement strand
CAAAATTGGATGTGCCAAGTGGAATTTACGGTAACTTCCTCACAACTTGTCGATTTTTGTCCTTTCCAGGAGATCTCACTTGTATAGAATGCCCCACACAAAATAATTGATATCAAATTCTGAAACTCACACCCAAAATACTACAGACTGTCCAAGATCCAATGCAACCAGTCCCACTCAATTTGGATACTCTAGCAAGAAGTTATGATTGTTTTACCTAGAACACCTTCTTGAGACTAGTCAATAGGGCTAGTCAGATACCCTATCTTACACAGGGTGTATCTACAAATTTAAGATGACCCAGAAGCTCAACTTTTTATCACAGATACAATACTAATTTATGTAAATGTTCTCTGGAGTGCAGGGTCTAAAACGTTACAGAAAATTTTTTATAGAGAAAATTCCTCAATGACTCATTTCAGGATGATTCCATAACCCTATCTTGTACAGGTTGTATCTCCTAAAGTATAAGGCCTCAGGAGCTGAATTTTGAACCCAACGTACCTTGATCCGTCTGCTAAATACCCTCCAAGAGGTTCCTTCTGAAACGTTGTAGAAAAAAAGTTATAGTGAAAATTCCACGGTGTCTCAGATGTAGCAGCGAAACCCCAAGACCTTGAGCTCTGATACCATATGTTAAGAACCAAACATCAATATAGCGTATAAAAACCTCAGAAAAAGTACTCAACGCCTTGAAAAAGAGATAATTTCATATAATAAGCCTCTTCGAGGGGGAAACCTCCTTTTAACCCACTTAAATGTTCTAGTACAAGATGATTCAAAATGAAAATGTCTCCTTGGTATATATAGGAGACTAGGAGGTATAATTACAAATAATGGCCTAAAGCCGACATAATTAAAATAACATTACTAATCTAAATTACAACTAATGGCTTAAAGCCAACATAAATAAAATAGCATTACTAATCTAATATGCCCCAATTAAGGGGTAATGAGCCAACATTAGGGCTTAACAGTCGGCCCCAACAGTTATAATGAAAGGGCCAGAATTAATTAAAGGTGGGTTTACCCACCCAGTGTGAGAGGTCGGCCTTGCCAGATGGTGACTCTTCACATGTGCCAGATTGATATAAATAAGAGGCTAGTGCCTCACCTCTTACACACAACTCACTTGCTCATTATCTTATGAGGCAAGCTGCAATTACAAGTTGGAGAGAGGAGAAGAAGAGTGGCACATCTCTTGGGAGGACTTTCTGTATTGGTTGAGTTATCTCTTGAACATTGTATAAGATATTTATGATAAGGAAGTTTTTGCTGGGTTTTCTTCCCCTAGAGGGTTTCCCAAGATAAATGTTGTGTTTCTTGTGGATGTGTATTTCTCAGTGATCTTGTTCTTATTATGCTCTTATCTTATGAAATGCAAAGAACTATAACAATGGCATAAACATTAACATCACCAACCTCTGTAAGTCATGTTGGAGACCTGAAACTAACCTCTGTTAATCATGTTGGATACCTATCACTAACCTCTGCAAGTCATGTTGGGGGAAAGAAACTAGTCGTTGTAAATCATGTTGGGGGAACAACTCTAGCCATTTCTAGTCACACTAGAAAAACATCACCAACCTCTACAAGTCATGTTGGATATGTGTTACTAGCCTTTGCAATTCATGCTAAGAGCATTTCACCATCCACTGTAAGTCATGCTGGGGGAATTTATACGATTGAGAAGCCTAGACGTATAGGACATAAGCCCAATTTCCTTTGTAGACTTTGCAAAGGAGATCACTTGACTCGTTTGTGCCCTGTTATTGCAGTGGTATGAGAAGTGCAGTCCTTGACTAGTCACCCTTCATGTTTTGAGTCATCTTCGGTTTCCCAACATTCTAATCCTTCTTTGGTTGATACAGCGGTCCTGTCAATGGAATATTCGATGGACACCACTCCTATTTTTGGGAGTGATGCGTCTCTTGACCATGTTGTCTCCCATCATGTTCAACCAGCGGTCCTGTCGATGCAACATTTGGACAAAACCACTCTTGTTTCAAGGAGTTATGCATCTCTTTGCCATGTTTTCTTGCATCATGTTCAACCAACAGTTGTGTCGATGCAATCTTCGGCCAATACCACTCTTGTTTTTGGGAGTGATGTGTCTCTTGACCATGTTGTCTCACATCCTATTCAACCAACAATTGAAGAAGTGGTCATGTCGATGCAATCTTAGGTCGATCTGACTCTTCTCTTGGAGAGTGACAAGTCTAAAGAAGTGAAATTGTCAATGCAATATTCGATCAATCCCACTCTTCTTTTGGGGGTTGATGCGTCTTTCAACCATGTCCAGTAGCATTTCTAGTTCTATACCTTATGAACAAGGGAGCATTCCACTCTCTCTGAGTACACTCCCTCCAAGTCCTAGGATGGTTTCCTTTTATTGGAACGATCTTGTAGAGACTCGCCTTCCTTCTTCTGCATCCTTCCAGATAATTGGCACTCATCGATGTATTGTAGATGAAGGATCTTTGCAAGTATTCTATCCTCCTCAACTTGGCAAGCTTTGGGTTCTCCCAAGCTTGTGTCAACTTCCAGTGAGTTGTTGGATTTCGACAGAAGACCTACATGGGATCCCTAGCCTCCCCCATGATATGTTACCTCGAAAAACATCATAAAGTCTTATTTAATCTCTTTTTAGACTCCAAAAAATGAAAAAAATGATGAGTGAACTTGTCTCTTTCACACTCGTTAAATGGTTTTGAAAGGACGTATATTTTGGTATAAGTTTAACCCTTTTCTGGACCAAGTAGACTACTTACGAAAAAGGAATACCCTGGTCATCGTTGGCCACAAGAGTTCTCTTAGGTATTATTTTATACTTTTTCAGGCCTAGGGGACTAACATCTATGAAAAAGGACACTTTTGAATTAAGTTGTAATTGCATCCCATTATCCTACTTGCATTGTTGAGACTATTTTTGAATCCTAATTTCTCATTATAATCCTCTTGCCCCAACAATTCTCATCATCATCCAAGCAGTTCCTTTTATATATCCTTTGCATATTGACACCCTTTACCCATAGAGGAAACATCCCCCCGAGTTTCCATTCCCCACATGTGTTCCCTTGGATTGAGCATATGTATGTTCCATTGCTTGGAACTAGTTGCTTACTCGCAACACTAGTTTCCTCTCCTATATCATATCATTTCTTTTAGTATGAAAAAACCAAAAAAAATACGTGCGGGAAAAGAATATTATCTCCTATCGATAGCAGTCATGTCACCTTTGAACAGATCACAAACTCTTGAGTCCATTTTATCCAAGGTTTGGGTTTAGCATGACCTTAGGAAGCTAATCTCGTTACTCAGATTCTACTCCTATGACTGGTTATTCTTCCAGTCCCTATGGAGATTTTTTTTATGCCTCTTGCATCACAAACTTTTGTCAAAGATCAATATTAAGTCTATGCTACCTCAGTTATCCATATGTCTCATGCTCTTGTTCAAAGGAATTATAATCTTGTGTCACCCATTTCTCAGAACTCTTGACTTTGCATGTCATCCATACCCTTAGTGTGTCTTAGAATCACATGAATTTTTTGTCCTAACTTGCACCCTAGGCATACTTTCATCATTGGTAGGTAGCCTTGAACCCAACAGATGAATTCTCCTCATTGGTCGTTGAATGGGGGGTTTCCCTTGTGTTAGATGGCAAGAAATATATTCACACATTGGGATTTGTGCAGTGTATTGGATTCCATTGGCCCTATTGGTGGTTTCCTCGCCTTTGTCTATAGTTTTCCTCATTGGTTTCTATTCAAAGGGTCTCTTTCATGTACTACTTGCATCTGGTGCATGTGAGAGATGCACATGGTCATTGGTTCATGAACATCCCATTTATCCGAGCTCCTCCTAATTATGAATCTAGTTCTTTGTACCTCATGTTGGATGATGAGATATGCCTTAATGCTCTCCTTTCAATGGGTCTCCTTCCATCAACTTTAGCTCATCTATTATGGAATTGAGATCTAGAGTCCTATGAGTACCTAGATGCTTTCAGTCATCAGTGGCAGGTTCTCTCGCCATCGATGGTTGGGAATACATCAATGTCTCTTGATCGATGGATTCTTCAAGTGTTCGACCTCAACACCCGTATTCACACTTGTTGAATGTACTCGGTGCCTTGACACCTACTTTCATTATCGGTGGGTTGTCTCTTGTTTGTTAACAGTATACCTTAATGGTCGGTAATCAAACAAAGTCTCATTATGTTATACTTCGACTCCTCTATTCACATAATGAAGACTTGCACCTTCGGCGGATAGTGTAGAAGACCTCCATTTTACAGTAGCAGCACCCCATATATGTTGCTATCTTTCATCGGACCGGTACCTATATGACTTCATTGATCATGGAAGATCATATTGTACTCCATTGTATACAGATATATTTGGTTAATTTTGAGACTGGATTCCACTGTGCCTTGTTCATGACTATGATAGCCTATGGAATATGTCCACTTTGTATTGCCTATTCATGGCCATGAACAACTATTTGATATATAACCACATGGATATGCAATGTAATTCAAATTGGCATCCATGTGTACAAAGTCAATATGGATTGTAATATTCTCATGAGTAACTAGTACTTACTTTTGAGTCTTCATTACTCCACTTATGGGAATTATAGTGTATTTCAGCCATCACTGATACCCCTTTGACCTCACACATTAGGGGGCATCTATTATAGAATATTTTTCCACACTTCATGCATCTTGCTTTGATGGCATTCAATTTCCCTCTGCAAACTTCATTTCCCCTTTTTTTTCCACTCCAGAGCTAAAAATACATATTTTTTATCCATATACATGACCTACCAGTTATACAGCTCACATATGTATGTGGGATGCTCCATTACAACCCGTGTAGATCGAGTTTGGTGCTAAAAAAATAAAAAATAAAATATGACGGGTTTCCATGCCATGTCATGAGATATATGATCCTTTACCTTCCATATACTGGAAATACTCTGACTCGACCCTTCAATTCCATTTGGAGGCTATAAATTGAGCCATATCCAGGCCTTGAGGGATCATCATCAGATTGAGAGAAAAGATACTCTGGAGAAATTTCACCTCAATTGAGTATGCATCCCTTTGTCCTTGAAAGTATGAACTTCTTGTGTTCATCCCACAAGCTCTTCCTATCTTGTAATGGAGAACTTCATTTACTCCTACTTGTGAGCTTGCCTTTGTGGAGGATTGAAGTGGTGGAGGCCCAATTGGAAGGACTTAGTTTCACGATTCTGATATGTGTTGTTAAAAATGTTTTTCACCTATGTACTTTTGTTGATTACATTAATAGAAATACTCTTTTCTTGTCCAATTGATATCTTGCAAATATTTGTATTTCTTTCCATGGGTGTATTTTTTATGTATGTTAATCAATTATGCTAATTTATATACTGACAATATATATCATTACCACATGCTTGTGTATCTTAGTTTTTGAGGATAAGTTGCAGGTATAAATCTTTGGGTCATTTGTTCAACAGTGGTCTTCTTCGGACGTCTAGATGAGGTAGGCTTCTAAACTTCTCTTGTTAGAATTCATTTATATAGCATACTTGAGATCAGAGTTTATTTTTGGGTGTTGTTCTATTGTGGTTTTCCCCAATCCATAGAGATATTTTCCTCTGAACAATGTTGACTTGGACAGTTCTGTAGAAAGTTGAGCGTCGACATAGCATAAGGTGCTTGCGCCAAATCTTCAACAATGTTGTATTTTTTAGCAGTGCGGGCACTTGGATTAAAAATTGACTTTCAAATTGTTCCCTTGGGTGGGCGCAACACTGAGTCAACAATAGGCCTCTTGATTTGAAGAGGGGTGGAAGATGGAGGAGTGGAAGTGGAGGGATTATCAGTAGCACCTCCATTGGCATGATTTTTTTGGAGGAGTGTCATAAGTCTTAGCTCTAGTCATTATAATAACCATCTCCTTACACATAAAACCTAAGCGGTGCTTGAGGAAGCATCCCCATGGTGGGAATGACCTATGTTTCCCCCTTGCGGAGGGGCGAAAGTTTGTGTAGCCATTTGTTGTTGTTGAGGTGGGAAAGGGTTAGTTAACATTTCTAGTTGGGAGGCACCCTTCACAAATTTGGTGACTTCCTCATGATGAGGACATTATTACATGTGATGGTCATCCACACAAATTAGGCAAGTTTATCTTCCTTTTTGGCTAGTTGTCAACAATTTTTGTACTTTCCTACTCACTAGAATATTTATTGGATTTACCCTTGTTTTTCTTCTTACCTCCAGGTTGCTGAGATGAAGTGGAGTGAACCGCATTCACCTTGGAGGTTTTTGTAGGAGAGGGAGTGGTTTTAGTGTTGGTAATGGAACCCACCATGCCATCGGCATGGGCTTCCAGAGCAGTTCTTGATAAATCAGTCGATGGGAGAGGAGCATGAGGGATCAGATCATAAAGTGTATCGGATTGGGAATATACCAAGTCCAAATATTGAGCACAATTGATCGCGTACTCCTCAGTAACAACACATCCCATGGATAAATCGCTAGTGACGGGTGGAAAAAGTGACTTGGTAAACCAATTTTCCAAGAGTTGGTTTGGAATTATGTCTTTAATCAATCATCGTTGCTACCTCCATTCATGAATATGATCATATATATGAGTGGAGGTGGATTTCCTTAGCGAAGTTAAAAACTTTGCACCGTTTTCATATAGAATCGGTAGTCGAAAGTGCGTCAAGAAGGACATAGATAGTGAATTAAAGTCACTAAAGGAGTGTCGTGGAAACTCAATATACCATTTGGCTGTTGAACTTGTGAGACTTCTCTAGAAAATTATTAATTGAATAGAATCGTCCATCAAGGAGTTAGAAGAACACCAAAGATGGAAGGTCATAACATGGTTTTTAAGATCTTCCCCAGGTTTTCGTTAAACTTTAGGATATTAGAAGGTAGTTTGGCAAGGATTGGAGGCCAAAATGAGGCGTGCAATATGTGATCATTAGTTAATCTCAACAAATCCAGTAAATCCAAAGCAGTTAAAAAAGGAAGTTGTCAATTTTCTTGTGGATGCTGGTAATATTGGTATGGCATAGGAACACCAGTAGGACCATATAAATATTGATATGGTCCTCCTATATACTGTTGTGGATAAGGTTTGGGATTAGGAATCATAGGGTTCATGGATTGATTAGGAAAATTTCCTTGTGGACCCCATGTAGTATTTGTTGCTCTTAGATAAGTTTGACAGAGATAGTCACGGTTGGTTTCTAGTGAAGGATTTCCCCCAAACTAGTTGTTGCCCCCCAACTAGTTGTTGACCCCATGGTGCAGATTTCCCTGTAGTTGAAGGTTTCCCCCCAACTAGTTGTTGACCCCATGGTGCATATTGTCTTGCAGTTGAAGGTTTCCTCCCAACTGGTTGTTGACCCCTGCATGGTGTAGATTTCCCCATAGTGAGATGTGTAGAAGAACTTCTCAGTGGAACAATTTGTGTAATTGTCATTGTATGACCTATTGGAATATATGGGGGGAAAAAAGGTACTTGTTGTAAGGTCTGAGGAAACAACACTACTGGCCACCTGACTAGAGTGAAATGGAAAAGAATGTTAAAGTAACGCACTTGGTGTATGCATATGTGGAACTAGAGAGGCAAGAATATAAGCGAGGTTCACAGGCTGTTATGATGGCGTATCCTGGGTCATCAACATTTCCCCCAAAGGAGAAGTACCAGTAATAATGATGTGTGCCATGGCATTTATCGCAGCATCAAGTGGGGTCACCACCATTCTATTAGTATAGTTGGGTGTTGTAGTAGTGATGTCATAAAAATGTCTACTGAACGTATCGAGTGGTAAACTATAAGAATAAAAAGAATCAATAGGTATCATGGATGGTAATTCAACAAGAACTGGATTGAGAGGATCAATCAAAGGAGGATTTGCGTAAGGAACAATTCCTTCCACAAAACTTGTGACTGTTTCTTCAAGTTGGTCAGTTCTGAGAGATACACTCCCAGCTTTAGAACCAACTTCTTCGTTAATAGTTCCTTCATTATAAGGTTTGCGTGGAAATTTGTGTTCTTCAAGATCTAAAACTTGAATTCTCCAAGATCTTTGGAGACCTTGGTCGGCCATGGTGAAAATATAATAAAAATAAAGATCCATAATTCCAACTATGAAAGTCAAAAGAACACACCCCAAATAAATCTAAAAGTAATCAACCAAGCAAGTAGTAGATGAAAAGATCTTCTGAAGATGGGATATCAATCCATCAATGAAGAAATGAGAAGCAGTTACCTCGACCTCCACGTAACAACACTTCTCGGTGCAAGCAATCCTCTCTTTGTGGGATCACCCTCCAAGGGTATTGAAAGTGTGATACGACGTCTGCATCGAGTACCATGGGAAACCCCCTACAGTCACCTCTGTAGATACCTAGGAAAAGTTATTAGGGTTACCAACTCGTAGCCGACATCTGAGGGGGTGCAGTTGACAGTCGGGACCGAATGTATGGGTAGGATAACAAAGTATGTAGCTCTTCCAAATGACTGAAAACATGTGGAATGGTAAAACTCTTAAGGACCTCGAATGGATTCGAGATTCATGAAGCAACGAGACCAATTGAACCAGTGACACTCAAGAAAAACCCCCAATGTACACTCTTTACACTACGATTGGTTAAGCTCTGGAGGGGTAATCTTCACTTCTCTTTCGCACATGACCTCGTGTTTATCCCCTGTGTTAGAGAGGGT
Source organism: Picea engelmannii (assembly GCA_009831015.1). Classification (NCBI taxonomy): domain Eukaryota; kingdom Viridiplantae; phylum Streptophyta; class Pinopsida; order Pinales; family Pinaceae; genus Picea; species Picea engelmannii. The sequence continues at coordinate 939,035 of ML777563.1, read as the reverse complement.
TCCCAACTATGCCTATACGACAGTTCAATTTTGTCACTCTTTAGTGTTCTACAGTCTCATTTAGTAGCCTCAGATAATTTACTCACTTAACCCTAATCCAAAGTCCCTATCCTTAGACTATTGTTGATGTGATATAAAACAAAAAATGTCTAATTTATTTTATTAGTGTGTTGGTTGATTAATGGATTTTCTTACTCAAAAGGGTGTATCAAGGTGCAATTGATTATGTCAATCACTTGACTCCAAAACCATGCAGAGAGAATGAAATGCAAAATATTTTCTTTCAATGAATTCTATCTGTAGGAAGGAGAAGAGACATTTTTCACTTCTTGATGTAAACAAACACTCAATACTATGCAAATTTCACTTTTTCCTTTATGAAATGCCAAACTATCAAAATCAATGTTCCTAAAATTCCAAACAAACTTCAAGACAAGCTCTTTCAAAATATAAACCAAAATACTCCAATGAATGAAAATAAAATGCACTAATTTTGTTTTCTTCTTTTCAAATCACTTGAAAACCCAAAATGGACCTATTCTTTTGTTTTTTCTTTCAATTAAAATGAAGAGATTCAAAGACACTCACAAAGAGTTTCTAATAACAAAGAAGTTGAAGAAAACAAACATTCGATGAATGAAAGAATCCAAAAACAAGAAAGGCTTCAATCAATGGTTCAAATAAGAACTCATATATGGAAAGTAGAGAATAAAACTTGTGTTTACCTCAAAAAATGAGTAGCAAGAATCAGATATGAATGCCAAGTTTCAATAATGATAAAGAGCTTCAAACACTTATAAGATCAGAATATTTCCAAAGAAGACAAAGAAGTTCACAAACAATGCTTAAAGCAACACTTGCAATCCCAAATCAATAAAGAAGACTTTCAAAATAAGTCAAGTGAAACACTTAGAAAGTTTTGAAATTAAGATGACATAAGTTTGAGAACCTTCGTGATGAGGATCAAACTGCTGGTAAAACAGACTTTGACCAAAGGATATCAGGTTAGCCCAAGGTAGTCATGCAAATTTCACAATTTGACGGATTTTCAAACTTAAAAGAGGCAAGAAAGGTGATAATTACTCAAATTCAATAAAGCAAAGAAAAAATCAAGTTTAGAGGACTCTAATGTAAAGATATGAGTCAAGAATTTGAGAAAACATAGGAAAATGAGCTCACAATTAGCCCAGGAAGTAGATCAACACTCTTGTAATAAGGCATACATAACATTGAACAAAGGTCAACGCTCCTCAAAAAACTAGTAGGGAGCGTTGATTAGGGTTTTCAACACTCTATGGGCCACTATAAGGGAGTGTTGAAGCCTGGAAGTGGTCGAAAAAGAAAAAAAAAATCCCTAGATTCAAATGGAATCAAGTCTTTGACTTAGTGAACTTCCCAATCGTGATGAGGGAAGGGAAGAAATCAAAAGGCATCTAATTAAACAATATCAAGTAACAATTATTATTCAAAAGGCTATAAGAAACCAAATAAAGACTAATAAAAGTTCATCCCCAGTGGAGTCACCAATTTTGTGTTATGGTAAAGTTACCTCAACGGACATGTGAAACCCCCCTTTGGACCAAGACCCCTTCTTTGATCCAAAGACAGAAGAAAAAAATGGACACTAACTTCCCGTTAGACCTATTTATACAATTAAATGAGAAGAAAGAGATAAGTGACTTACCTTCTTATGATGGTTGTCCTCGTTGCTCTAGCCTTTGACCTTGTTGACTAAGCTCCTAGGCACAATAAAGAAACCTGCAAAGAACAGAGAGAAACCACCTTCCTCTACACTAGATTTTCAAGTGAAAATAGATATATCTATGATGAATCTCACAACAATATACATGCATGAGCCAGTGACACAAAACATGAAGGGAATAGGCCAAGTTATGTATTAATGGAAAGCCATAGTGAAGCACTTACTGTCCAACATTGACGTTGCAACAAATCCTCCAAGATATCCTATCCAACCCTCTCTTGAATGTCTCAAGATCATAATTATGATTCTCGCATAGATTCTCCTCCCTCTTCACCTTGTAATGCCCTCATTATATAGCAGTTGGAGGCTTAACCACCATGAATTATTTTGGGAAATGGTTGAGGATTTTTCTCCATAAGTTGAGATTTAGCTTATCTCATGGATATTGAGTTTAATTAATATGGAGCCATGAGATATGACTTGAAACCTTGACTTCATATTCTCGTAACTAACCCTTAGAATAAGGTGGGATAGCCATAACTCCCTCTAACCACTTCAACACTCCCCCAACACTAAGAACAAAGCATTGACAACACTTTGTATATATGGGTAGGGGAGTGTTGATAATATTTCAACACTCCCTATACATGGGCAGGGGAGCATTGACCTCCAAAAATGGTCAAAATATCAAGGTAAAAGGTATTGTTTCAACCTTCTCATGGTGAATTTTTCTCCTCCACAATGACTAGGGATTATGACAAATGTTCTTCCATGGTGTCAAAGTTGTGACACTTAATAAAGTGCATGCAACACTTACTAAGGTGCATATGACACTTGGTAAAGTGCATGAGACACTTAGTAAGCTTCATACGACACTTATGAAACTTAAGTGTGACATTTGGTGATGCGACATTTAAGTGTGTAACAGTTATGTTATCTTTTAGATGATGTGCATAGGATTTTATTGATTAAAAATTTAGGTTTATGTTAGCAATGCCTTATCGAGTAGGTGAAAGCAGGGAACTAACATCACCTCCACTAGGGTTCAAATCTCTCTAATGACATGTTTTTCCCTTTTTTGGTGCTTTCTCTTACAAATGTAGTTGGCACTATATGCAAGTATTAGAAAACTCTGGCAAAATAGATACCCCCCACTCACAAATTCTTATCCAAAGGAACTTAAGTAGTTGATTGTTGCAAACTTACTTTACTTCATTGAATATGTTCTCATATTGGAAAGGTGCACACTTTCCACATTGGGATATGAGAAACATATACTCCAAAAAAGATGGTTTATGATAAAAAGTAATAAAATGTTCATATTCTTAACACCTTCTCACAACTATGTTAAACACTAAATCTAATTCATTCAAGTTTTTCCAAATATGTCTTAAAAACATATTATTGGTGCATAAGTTGTAGCATGAGCTTGAGGGTCTCCTTATAAAACATATTAAAGGCCCATTAGGATAAAGTAGCAATCATTCCCCCAACAAGAGTATAATGAATATCATTAGAAATCCAAGATAAGATGGGCATATGGGCATTGTTTTATGATGGCATTAGATAATTGTTTCAATACTCGAGAAGGCACTTTCTTGTGAAGGAGAACCAGGCCAAAACCACTACCTCAACAATTGATCTACTAATTTGAATGAATTTCAATATGCCTAGAATGTCAAAAGTTCAAAGTAGAGCATAATACCATGCAAAACTAATTTAACCTTTTCCACTTCTAGAGTGGAAATGGGAAGTGGTACACCATGGATTTCGTCATTGATTAATTGGGGACAACAAATAAATGTGATTCCATCATGGAAACAAGGGAAAAATTGACAAAAAATACACACTTTATTTCAGTTTCATTTAGTCATAAGGAAACTAACATTGTATAATAATCACAAGAGAAGTGGTTAGACTACATGGAGTGTCAATGAAAATGTTTTGGATCAAGACACAGAGCTCAGACTAAAATTTTGGAAGGGAATGCAAATACATTTTATCATATCTTACCTATATGTATGGGTAGTTCAAATAAGAAAATTAAGTCATTAAAGATGTGTTTTGAATGTATGTCATAGGAAATTCATCCATTATCTACACTTGATGGAGTTTGCACATAATAATGGAAACCATGAAACATTAATGATGAGTTCAATTTTATGCTTTATATGCAAGGAAAAAAGTGCAACATGCCGACGAGTAGGGATAATATAATGTTAAGCCCCTAGATAAAGCCCCGTGTTAAGCATAAATCCCCACGTAAAGCCCCATTTATTGAGTTGTTGTATTTCTATTGTTATATTAGTATTGTCGGCTATACCTTTTAATCGTAATTGTACCCTTGTTTCAGGATCACCTCATCTTATACATTTGTTCTATTGTAAAAGGAGGTTACCCCCTCGAAGAGGATTCACATTCATTGTTATCTCTTTATCAAGGTGTGGAGTTCTCTCTCTCTCTCTCTCTCTCTCTCTCTCTCTCTCTCTCTCTCTCTCTCTCTCTCTTAATGCTATTTTGGTCATTTGGTGCGTAACATTTGGTTTCAGAGCATACGATCCTAAGGTTTTTCTCCTTCAATTGAGTCATCTTGGAATTTTCATTGTAAATTTTGTTTCCAAAAATTTTAGATGATGAAATTTTCAATATACTAAGGAGACATACAAAACTAATTTGGGTAAAAATTTTAGGTATTGGTTCATTATACTTTATAATATTTATCCTATGGAAGTTAGTGTTTGTGACTAGTCCTTAAATCAGTTTCAAATGAGTCATATTGGAATTTTTTCTATAACATTTTTCAACAAGGTTTCAGACTATGAAAGTTTCAATATATCTAGGAAACATATTGAAGTACTTGTGGTAAAAAATGTAGGTTTTGAATCATTTTAATTTATCATATACAAGCTATGGAAATTAGGGTTTTTTACTAGTCCTAAAACTAGTCTCAAACATGTGTTCTTTGTAGAATTGTCATATATTAATCTTGGAAGATCAAATTTGAGTGAAAAAAGTTCCTTTGGAAAGAATACATGACATACTATTTTGGGTAAAAAAATTCAGAATCATATTTGAAATATTAGATGTGTGGAATTCCATACAAGTTTTCTATTTGGAAAGGGATAAGAATCAACAAGTTTTGGGAAGGTTACCATAACTTTCACTTGACACATCAAAATTTGGTCAGACATGTGGAATTGTAGAGAATACATATTAGAGTACTACAAGAATAAATTTCAGTTTCATAAGGGTTGAAATTTTAGGAATACATCATGAAAAATTTTGGCTATCAAGACAATCTCAAAATTAGGGTTTTAAAGGTACACAACTTACACTTGGCTTAACTTTTGATTCAAATACCTAGTTTTGGTGATTCAAAATTTGTGATAAAGAGAAAAAATACGAGTATTATTATTTTTGTCCCACATAGAAAAGGGTGCTCCAAAAATTACTTCTTCAATTAAACCTATATAAATCTCAATGAGGACTCGTGAAGAAAATGAAGATATACAAAACTAGCTTTTCAATTTGGAGAATCAAATTAATCAATTGAATGATAGGTTAGGGAAAAAGTATGATTTGATAAAGTACAAATACAAATGGAATTAAATATGGAAAATAAGATAGAAGAATTGCAAAATTCCATGTCAAGCATCTTGTTTTGTACCCTAGGTGAGAGATTCCCTCAAAGTGATACCAAGACACAAGGAAATCATGTATATGTGGAGGAAATAAATATTGAGTCTTAAAATTTCCACCTTCAGATCTACATCATCGAGGTTCCACTCGGCACCAAGGAACTAATTAATTCAAAATATTGATATGAGGAAGTTTGATGGTAAATATCCTATAGCATGGATATTTTAGACGGAGCAATTCTTTGATCTACACCAAGTGCCAACCTTACAAAAGGTAACTTTTGCATCCTTGTATTTAGAACTTGATCAATTTGTTTGGTACCAATGGATTTGTGAAAGAAAAAAATGATTATGTTGTATATTGGTCCATTTTTATAGACGAATTGATAGCAAATTATGGGGATACTAAGAGCAATACATTATTTAGTCAATTGATAAATATTCGATAAAGAGGTTCAAGTACAAAGTACATTCAACAATTCCAAAAACTAAGTTTCAAGGTAAAGAACATTCCAGAGGATTAATTTGTTAGATGTATTTATGGGCGCTTTAAAGGAGAGCATTCAACACGAGGTGTGTCTCTTCGAACCTAAATCCCTAGAGCACCCTTTCAGTGTCACCAAAAAAGTTGAAAGTAAAAATATGGCTACTAGAAGAGTGACCACTAACAAATATAGAGAACACCATTTTCCCTCTCCTAACCTCACTCAAACTACAAGGTTGACACCTCAGCAAATGGATGAAAGAAGATCCAAGGGACTATGTTTCAATTGTGATAACAAGTAAAATAAGGGGTATAAATGTGGTAATAATAAATTATTCTACATGGATTGTGAAGAAGAAGATCAAAAAATGGAACCATCGTAGGATATAGAACAAGAAGAGACTACCCCAAACATATATTGCCATGCATTGTTTGGCATTAGTACTCCACAAACCCTCAAGATAGAAATATATATCAAAAATAAAAAGGTAACAATGTTGATTGATTCTAGTAGTACCCATAACTTCATTAATTGCAAATTAGCAAAAATTCTTAATCGCTTTGTATTTCCAGAACCGAAGTTTCAAGAAATGATTTCAAATGGAGGTACCATAAATTATTCAAGGAAGTGTCATAGTATTAAGATCAATATGTGGGATTATTTGTTGGATAGTCCCATGATTTCAATCCAAATGGGTGGTGTTGATTTTGTATTAGGGGTCCAATGGTTATAGTCATTGGGAACATTGGATCTTAATTTTCAAGAACTTTTCATGAGATTTTCCTCAAAAGGAAAGGAAAATGAACTCATAGGTATCGCAAGGGAATCCCTCTAAAGTGATAATATATAACAACGTGAAAAAAATACTCAAAATGGGACACCCTAGTGTACTTGCACAATTTTGCACACTTGTAATGTACCCAACCACCAGCAGGTTGGGCCATGCTACATCAAGAAGACACTTCTTGGACTCATTTCGAATTTATGATACCAATTAATTATTAAAGAAATTTTCATGAAATTTTCCTTAGAAGGAAAGGAAAATGAACTCACAAGTATCTAAGGGAATCCCTCTAAAGTGATAATATCTAACAACGTGAAAAAATTACTCAAAAAGGGACACCTAGTGTACTTGCAAAATTGTGCTCGCTTGTAACATACCCAGACACCGGTAAGTTTGGCCATGCTACTTCAAGAACACACTTCTTGGACTCATTTCAAATTTAAGATACCAATTAATTATTAAGTAAAACTTCATGAGATTTTCCTCAGAAGGAAAGGAAAATGAACTCATAGGTATCCAAGGGAATCCCTCTAAAGTGATAAGATCTAACAACATGAAAAAATTACTCAAAAAGGGACACCCTGGTGTACTTGCACAATTATGATCACTTGTAACATACCCATCCACTAGCAGGTTGGGCCATGTTACTTCAAGAACGCACTTCTTGGACTCATTTCAAATTTATGATACCAATTAATTATTAAAGAAGCCTGAAAGAAAGACATGCAATAATCAAGATTCATGCTATACCATAAAAGAAATGAGCAATATTCCATGCACAACAATAATAATCAAGCAAGAACATTATGAATACATATCTCAGAGATAATAATTAATACATAGCGGAAATAAATATAAAAGCATAGAAACACATGACAGCGACTACTTATCTTTAATAAAATCAATCACCAATTGAATGCAGACCAAGGACGTTCCACCCAACCGTAGACATTATTGTTCCAAGTCTCAAAAACAGTTCACCCCCAATCCAGGGCTATGAATCCATAAGGATAGGTCTCAGACCGACACTTAACTTCCCAAACCAGTCAACAATCAAGCTCTCATAGGTTTCTCAACCACACAACAAAATCCAGTTTACCATCTCTCTTCCCTTTAGCCTACACCACCCAAAGAAAATGAACCCCATTCATTGTCATGCAACCCATTAGGTTGTCCACTTATTTATAGGGCTCTAGTGCTAACATTCAGGAAATATCAATGCTAGAAACTCCAAGGATTCTTATATGTGGATAGTTTTGTCTCAATTGTCATTAATATCATGCACATATGCATCCATTCCTTTCTAGAATAATCATTAATTACCCACAACCAATAGAGAAATGGATCCTTCCCCAACAATTTTTTCCCATGTTAAAAACCAAGAACAAGAAATCAATGAGGAATAATGAATGAATGATGAACCAAATGGTGAGAAACCCCCAAACAACCTAAAACAGGGGTTTATATATTTACATGAAAAATCAAGAACCACGTGGCCTTCCCCCAAGAATTCCATGTAACCACATTTCCCCAAATAAGACCAATATGGGTAAACAAAATATAATATAAATACTTAGCCCCTTTATCCCTCCTCTCTTTTGGAATCATAGCCTCCTATCTATGTCCTTTTCCATCTTGCAACCAACAATGTATTTTATTAATTTATACCAAAGCATTACATTTTTTAGGCACTTCGACCCCTTTCAAAAAAAAAAAATGCATTATTAATATGGGGACTCAAAAGTAGGGATTTTCATTCCCCTCCCCTTTATTTTTGCAATGTCCTGAGTGCATATACAAAACATAAATCAAAATTTCAAAATTATTAAAAAAGTCGTGGGTACTTTGTCCGCATGTCATCTTCATGCTCCCAAGTAGGATCTTCAAGACCGTAGTAGGTCCACTAAACTTTTACCAGTTCTATGACTCAATTTCATATCATTTTGACTTTTCTATATGATATGTGCACTGGATGGACCTAAAATTTTCCTTCTAGCTCCACCTAAATCAAATTCCAATCAATAACATGGTTAGGATCATGTACATATTTTTTTAGAAAAGAGACATGCAATACATTACGCACAATCATGGAAGCAGGAAATGCAAGCATGTATGCAATTGGACCTATTATATCCAATATCTCAAGTGGATCACAGGATATGACCAATATCTTTGTATAGTTTCCCAACTTCAATGATATTTTCTCGGGCTTCACTTTCAAAAGTGCATGCTCTCTCACTTTAAATTCTCTAGTTTTCCTATTCTTATCTGCATAACTCTTCTATACATTTTGTGTTTCCTTCAAATTCTACTTAGTTTTAACCATCTGGTCTTCCATATCCTTGAGAAAATCTGGCCCAAGTACTACTTTGTTTGTTGGGTTGTCCCAACTCATTGGAGTATTGCATTTCCTACCATAGAAAGCTTCAAATGGACTCATCTTCAATGAAGCTTGATACCCATTATTATAGTCAAACTCAACCAAATGCAAGTAATCTTCCCACTTAGATGGTCTATCCATCACATACATTCTTAAAATGTATTCAATCACTTGATTGATTCTCTCTATCTACCCATCTGATTGTAGATGGTATGTTGTGATAAAGTTTAGATTTGTACCAAATCCTTTAAATAAACCCCTCTAGAAATTTGAAGTAAATTATGTTTCTTTGTCTTAAACAATTTCCTTAGGTATTCCATGAAACCTAGCAATTTTCTTTATGTAAATTTATACAATATTAGTTCAAATTGTATGAGTCATTTTTATAAGGACAAAATGAGCATCCCTTGTCAATCTATCAACCACTACCATTATTGAATCATGTTTCCTTGTTGTCCTGGGCAACTTAGTGATAAAATCAATGGCTACCACTTCCAATTTCTTCTATGGAATTGGTAATGGTTGTAGGAATATTGTTGGGTGTCTATGCTAGCTTTCACTCTCTAACATTCCATACATATGGAAATGTAATCAGCAACATCCTTCTTAATTCTAGGCCAAAAGAATTGGCTTCTTACTACTGCAATTGTTTTTTGATAATCAGGATGTCCGACATATGGAACATTATGCATTTCTTTTAATACCAAATTCCTAAGTTCTCTGGAACCAAGTACATAAACTTTGTTTTTATGCATAAGTAATCCATCTTCCTTCATCTCATACTCTTTAATTTTGTATTGTACATTTTTTTGGTGTAAACCTTCTTTTACCTCTAGGTAATGTTGGTATGTAACAAAAGTATCCAAAATTTTGCTCTTTAAATCTCATTGATGCATATAAATGGTTGTAGCCACATGATATATATCCTTTTGTTGAGTGCATCAACAACTTTATATTTTTTCCTTTGATATGTTTGATGTCAAAGTCGTACTCACTTAAACATTCTAGCCATATTGTGTGTCTGGCATTCAAAGTTGGTTGCTCAAAAATATATTTCAAACCACCATGGCATGTTCTTAATTCAAATCTCTTTCCCATTAGATAATGACTCCACATATTCAATGCATGAACTATGGCAACAAGCTCCAAATCATGTGTGGAATGATTTCTCTCATGCTCTTAAAGCTTTATGGGCTCATAACTAATGACATTTCCATTTTGAGTGAGGACTCCACTAAGTCCTTCTTTGCATGCAACTATGCAAAACACAAAATTCTCATTCAGGTCAGCAATCTTTAAAATAGGTACACTAGTAAGTAGTTCTTTCAACAAATTAAAATTATTTTCACACTTTTATGTCCATTCAAATTCAATTCCTTTCTTTTGTAAAGAAGTGATGGGATGAGAAATTTTAGAGAATCCTTCTACAAATCTCCTATAGTATTCAACTAATCCCGTGAAATATATTATTTCTTAAACAATCATGGGTGTTGGTCGTCCTCTAATGGATTCAATCTTCTCTAGGTCCATCGTTATACCTTCCTCTAAAATAATGTTCCCCAAATAATGGATATGTTCTTGGTAAAAGGAACGCTTGCTTATCTTGGCATACAATTGATGTTCCCTTAGAAATTGCAACACCAACCTCAAGTGATTTTCATGTTCTTCTTCATATTTAAAATAGATAAGTATGTCATACAAGATATAATGACAAACTTGTGCAAATAATTTTTGAATATGCCATTCATTAAGCACATAAAGACAGTTGGTGCATTGGTCAATCCAAATGGCACCACTGCAAATTCATAATGCACGTGCCTGGTTCTAAAGGTTGTCTTACTGATGTCTTCTTCCTTGATTCTTACCTGGTGGTATCTTGATCTCAAGTCTATCTTTGAAAATATATTTTTTCATCTTAGTTGATCAAAGAGTTCATCAATTCTGGGTAGAGGGTATTTGTTCTTCATAGTGGCTTTATTCAGTTGTCTAAATTCAATACATAACCTCAATGTTCCATCTTATTTTCGAGTAAGAGTATTGGTGCTCCCCAAGGTGAAACACTTGGGTGCATGTACCCTTTCTTCTATAATTATTTTGATTTCATTTGTAATTCTTTTAATTCTGGTGTACTCATTCTGTAAATATATTTTGCTATTGGGTCAGCTCTTAGTACTAAAACAATAGAGAAATCTATATCCCTATTGGGTGGAAATCTTGGTATTTCTTGGAATACATGTTCAAACTCTTGTAATACCAACAAATATTCAAGGCTTGGCCCTTTTTTCCATTCTATCTCCTCCACATGAGTTGCATACAATTGACATCATTTCCTGAAACATCTCTTCAGTTGTAAGGTTGGAATCTCCCTTATAGAAATGGATCTTGGAATTCCTTTCATAATGCTTTGTTTTCCTTCTTCATCAAGACATGTAAATGTCTTTTTATGACAGTCTAGGATAACAGGATGTTTTTCCAACCAATCCATTCTAATTAGGATATCATAACATCCCAATGGTATGATATTTAGGTCAACATTAGTTATCACTCCATTAAGACTTATTGTAAAACCTATAACGATATCATTGATCCGTCTTTTGGTTCTAGTGGCTAGCTAAACCAAACTTGACTTTTCAAGCTCACTTTTTTCCAAATGAAATATGTCCACTATTTTAGGATCAATGTAACAATGGCTTACTCATGAATCGATTAAAATAGAAACATGTTGATTAATGATCTTACCTTCCACCTCAATCAGATTGGATTGATGTGTTGCTTGTCGATCTTCTAAAGGCTGGATATATTCTCGGAATACTTATTCCCATGTCTTCTACTATTTTGCAAAATGTGTAAGAAACCATTTTTGTTAGAATTATGCATATTATAGAAATTTTGTCAATTAATTCTACATGTCCTTTTTCTTCTCAATTCATAAAGAATTATATCATAGTTCTCCAAATTATAATAATTCTACGTTTTTTCTCTTCTGCGTCATCTTTCCAATGACTATTCTTATGCCCCAATCTGATATCTAAGAAAAATGTTACAACATTCACAAGTTGAAATTTTCCCTCACTTACTACTGCAGAATTTACTTTATTACTTTCTGATAGAATTTTAGCGCCCAATTCAAAATTTTGAGTGGATAGATGTCTTCTCCTCCCTAAGATATTTCCAGTGACTATTTTTTTCTCAAATCCAAAATATGAGTTGAGAGTTATGGTTCAGATAATTTTAGACATTTTTTCCCATTTTATCCATGTATGGTTTTTTTTTCCTTGGAATACTTCTTGGGAAAATCCACCGGGAACTTCCCCTCATTTTGAGGATGGTACCCAAGGTAAACCAGATTTTATAGAAATTTGAGGCTTTTACGATAGCTTACGCATTTAATATCTCAACATGTCACTTGCGGGAATTGAACCTAGGTGGGGGGGAAAGCACCCCTCATCACAAACCACTCAGGCAAAACCCAATTGACAAAAATCCATGTATGCTACATGTGTCTCATTCCTCTTTATGCACATTTTTACCTACCCATATTTCAAATCTAGCCCCATGGTTGTTTTATATGGTTCATAATATTTCCATCGACTGCTTATGTGCCTCAAATAGACTTATGAGCAAGGAGTTATCCCCTATGGAAGTAAACTGGTGTCAAAATTTTATATTAATTGTTTAAGTTGTAACTTTTTCATACAAGATTTTTTTTTCACCCAGATTATCTCATTGGATAGCTCTCTCTTAGTTCTTTTATTTACGTTATATAGACAAGTGTACCTTGGTACAGTTAATCTTGTGGGTTTTGATTTCCTAAAAACATCGTTTAGGGCCTCAAAATTGCCCCACAAGTTTAAGAACTTCAAAAACCTCAAAATTTCTATGAAATTTGACTATTTTACAGTCATAACAACCTTTAAATATGAGTCGTGGATCTCAAATAAGGTGAAATATGATCAATTGATCCTCTAATCCTTTCTAAACCTCGCAGATCAATTTTCATCATCGATCGACAATTTAAAACAATCTAAACCATTTATCCGAGCTCCATAAGCAATCCTTTGGAAACATAGAACACCTTTCCAAATCTATTTACTCGACCATCAATAGTCAGCCTTTTCCTTTGGAAACCTACTGGTCGACCTGATCGCTAAATTGGTCGACCCGAGCATCGACCGTTAGCGATCCCTCTTGGACAATTGAAACATTTTACCAATTCGATCGACCCGACCATCAGTCATCGACCAATTCTGAATGATGCAGAAACAAATTTGATGTTCCATGACACGTGGTTTCTGACATGGCATGACACACCAACTCTAACATGGAACTTTGTCTGCAATGGCAAGACATGCCATCCTCCTCTTTCCTTCGTCGATCATCAACAATTTCCCTTCAATGACTCGAACACCTCATCGAATCGGTCGACATCCAACAATCGACCATCGACGATTAGAGATTTCTCTTGCTCAATCGAAACACTTCATTGAATTGGCCTACACCCAACCATTGGTCATTGATGATTTCCATTGGTAGCTAAAACACTTCGCCAATTTGGCCAACCCGACCGTCGGTCATCGACGAATTCTCTTAGCAAACTCTAACAATTCGAAAATTTTGACTAAAACTCAAATGAATCTAGGTCGTCGATCTATCATTCAAAAGCATCTCAAACGTTGATCCATCAAACTTTTCTCAACTCTGCCAACGATTCTTGACAATCGATTTACTCTATTTTTCAAGATCTAAAAGAAAATCTTGACCGTCGATCGACTCCAACTTCCCAATGACCGAAAATGAATCCATATCATCGATTCTCTTCCTTTCCAAACATCAAAAATAGATCATGGTCGTTGATCTATTCAACCTTGCTAACTCTAAAAACCTTACACATTTTTAAATTTATTCAAATGAATCTGGGTCGTTGATCTCGAGATCAAACATGATCTCGACCGTCAATTCATTGAACGCTGCCCAAATTCTATAGTGGCCATTAGAACATGAAATTCGACCTTCCAAGTCAAATTTAGCTCTGCAACTCTACATATTGACACTGTTAAAACTCTCTTCAACAATTCTGAGAAATCTATACTCAAATTTGATCATGAAATTGGGGATTTCACTATGATTTTCTTCGTTTTCCCCCGAATTCACACAAACCAAAATCTGGAACAACGAATTTTCCCAATTTGCACTCGTCCTGGCCCATACAAGCCTAGTTTTTGAACCATACTCTTTGATACCACTTTTTAATGTACCCATCCACCAACAGGTTGGGCCACGCTACTTCAAGAACACACTTCTTGAACTCATTTTGAATTTCTGATACCAATTAATTATTAAAGAAGCATGAAAGAAACACATGCAATAATCAAGATTCATGTTATACCACAAAATAAATGAGAAATATGTCATGCACAACAATAACCAGGAAGTAGGCACATTATGAATACATATCCCAGAGATAATGATTAATACACAACAGAAATAAATATACAAGCAGAGAAACACATGATAGAGAGAACTTATATTTAACAAAACCAATCACCAATTGGTTGTAGATCAAGGAAGTTCCAGCCAACCTTAGACATTATTGTTCCAATTATCAATAGTAGGTCACCCCCAAGCTAATTCTATGAATCTACAAGGACAAGTATCAGACCGACACTCGGCTTCCCAAACCAATCAACAATCAAGCTCTCATAGGTTTCTCAACCACACAACAAATTCCAATTTACTAGTTATATTCCCTTCATCTTGCACCACCCATAGAAAATGAACCCCCTTCACTGCCACGTAGTCCCTTAGGCTATCCACTTCTTTCTAAGGCTCCAGTGTTATCAGTCAGGAAATCTCAATGCTGGAAACTCCAAGGATTCTTAGTTGTGGACAGTTTTGTCTCAACAACCATTAATCTCATGCACACATGCATCCATTCCTTTATAGAATAATCAATAATTACTTGTAGCCAACAGAGCAATGATTGCTTCCCCAACAATTTGTTCCCATGTTAAAAACCAAGAACAAGAAATGAATGAGGAATAATGAATGAATGATGAACCAAATGGTGAGCAACCTCCAAACAACCCAAAAGAGGGGTTTATATATTTACATGAAAAATCAAGAACCACACGGTCTTCCCTTAATAAGTTCATGTAACCAATTTTCCTCAAATAAAACCAAGAAGGGTAAATAAAATATAATAGAAAGGCTTAGCCCCTTTATCCCCCCTCTCTCATTGAATCACAGCCCCCTATCTTCGTCCTCATTCATATTGCATTCATTGATCTATTTTATTAATTTATATCAAAGTATTATGTTTACTATGCACTCCAACCCCTTTCAAATAAACACAATACACTATTAATCAAGGGACTCAAAACCGAGGTATTATATCACTAGATGTTCAAAGATGTAGATGTTATAATATAATGGATGTGCTCGTTTTACCATCGACAATATCACTATTGTCACCCAACCATAGGTCAAAGCCACCCTTCGAGCACCCTAACCTTGACAGAGAATCACTCTGGAAGAAAACCCTAGGCTAGATAGCCAAAAAAAGGGTAGTGCACCTTTCCCCAAGGATAGTGCACCAAACAAGAGTTGATCAGATAGTCCAAACCATAACCAAGAGATAGTCCAAGCCAAAAGGAAATATGCTAGCTGCAACGACAGCTCTCCTCCAAACTTGCGCACAAACTAGGCAACTGCAGTGCGCACAAGTGTTGCTCTGCAATTCTGAGATGCCTGCCAGAATGAATACTAGCCTCCTATATTTATATTAATTATGGCTAGGTGCTTGGGCTGACTTATCATTTTGGGTGTCTATTTACTTAGTATATAATATTTATTTTGTCTGACTTCTTCTCTTGTAGGCTAATAACCTAATACCAATTATCCTCTTGAGTCGACTTGTCTTCTAGGGTTATTAGCCAACTCATTAGGGTTTCTTCTTGCTTCCCAGAATATTCTATTCTCGTCAGGTTTACATGTGGAGGTAAATACCTCCCGCAACTACCATAATATTACCACTCCCTCCTAGCTATGGAGGTATTACATGTAATGGTCTTGAGCACAAACATACCATTCACCCGGTAGCATCAACATAGTTGTATAGAATATCTCATGACTAGATCATGAGCACCATCATCACCATCAGTGTCATCAGTTGCATCATCTCTCAAAACCATACTCTATTTAAGTAATTAGACATGATAATGGATAAGTCACTCACACCAAAGAGTGACACAATATCCATTCTTCTAATCTGGACATATGTCCTAGAAAAATAAATGTCCTGAATCATTTTCCGTCTGGGAAATCTCTTTCCATTGATCATCCATCTAGTTGATAATCATTTTCAACACTGCTAATAGTCTTTAAGGCAATCAGAACAATATCATTCAATAGAACACAACTGTGTCTATCCATAGTAATACACAACTACAATCCAGTGGTACACTACCACACCAAGTAGCACACAGGTACTTAATCAGTGATGTATAGTCACAAACAGTGGAACACATCCACCATAGTATTATACATCTACTGTCTAGAGACATACAATCTTCATAACAATCATATGATATCAACCTGCACAAAAACAATGTTATGATATAAATTGAATCATATGGGCCATTCTTCCACTCACATCTGTGAGATCTTGGAAGAGCATCTGCCCTCAAAAGGTAAAACATCAATGATGAGCTATCTGGACTATTCTTCTCAAGCAAGGAAGAATAACTATTCTGATTTCTGAGCCTAGACCATTCCCCACCCTGGGCCATTCCTCCGACACTAGACAAGGTGTAACCTGGAGAGAATGAGTTTTCCCTAAGGAATGTCTATCCCTGATTGTTGAACATGGACCATTCCCCACCCTGGGCCATTCCTCCGGCACTAAACAAAGTGTAACCTGGAGAGAATGAATCTTCCCTAGGGAATGACTGTCTGGACCATTTCCTAAGGAAATGATTGTCCTACACCAACCTCCAAAATGAACCTTTCCCCATGTTAACCACAATGGGAAATCGTTGTCCAGCGAGGCGGGACAATCTTCTTGAGTAACCCTCAAGAAGAGAGACTTCCCTAGAACATTCCCCATGTTAACCACAATGGGAAATCGTTGTCTATGGTACATCAGCAATACATCGAACCATTTTCATTACTAAAATGGTCATTCGATTCAGACAATTTTCCGAACTGGAAAATGCCTGTCCATCAGAAATCTCAAACCACTTTCTGAATATGGAAAGGAACTGCTCATCCTAGACCATTTTTCGAACTGAAAATTTATTGTCCATCAATCAATAACACATCAGTGCTCCCTCCCAACCTGGGAGTCATCTCTTCCTTTTTCAATAAATAAGTCATCTCCATGAGCTCCAGCTTGAGTATGCAAACTCTTTCATCTTGGACAGAAGCTTTGCCAAAATGTCTTATTATCTCCTTATCTGTGGAGATATATATTGGAGAATCACTTTCTCCTTTCTGGACTTCATCACAGAGAATGTAATGCTTGATCTCAAATGTACTTCGGTCTAGAACATTGGTTTTCTCTGAAGGCTTCATATAGCTCTGATCAATAAAGTATATCATTGTTGGATTCCTCTTTGGTTCCTGCTAGCTCACAACATCGTGGCAAGGGTCAAATTGGAACATATCCATGTGGCACTTCTTCTGCCATCATGAGATCTTTGTCATGGATTGGCAATCCATCATCCTGATCTTCTGAGTAATCATTCTGATACAATATCTATGTTATAGAAAATCTTCACCATGCTTCTATTGTGCATTAGAGGTTCTCCACCAAGTTGTCTTCTTCCATCTGCATACAAGGGTCTCTTTATGGTATGCCTCAAAGCCTTGAGGTTTCTCTTCATAAGCTCTTATTTCAATTGCTCTCGAGAACAGTCTTTGCATTCATCTGATGTAGAACTCCAACCCATGGATATTGCAGATGATATAATGACTCATGTAGAGGTATGTTTGGTTTACTGGAACAAGTAATCATCATAGTCTTCTCCCAACATCTGGGAGAACCTCTAGTTCTAGATCTCGCAATGCTTTCATTCATAAGTCTTACATACATTGTTCTTCATCACAACTTTCAATTCCTCTGCTTGATTTCTTTTAGTGAGTTCATATCAGGCTGGAAATCTTGTGATTCTTGATACAATGACTAGTTGTTATGGCTTTTCTTTCTTTCTTTGAATCTTCATGTTCTTCCTCATGTTTCTCTTTAGCTCTTGGGTCCATGGAGTTTCTTATAGATTCCATGCCCTAGAGATTCCACTTCTTTCTTTCATCATAGGATCATGGATGTGGATGGACAACCAAGGATACTTTAAGGTTTCTCTTCGAAGAATACTTCTTCTAAGGTCGAACTGAACACGTACTTCCTTTCATGGCTACTACCATGGATATATACTTCATCATCTTCAATGGCTCATAGGATTAGGTCCCTCCTAATCCTTGCTTCATGTATGAGTGCATGTTTTTCTTTTGGAAATATATAATCGGCTCCCTCCATAATCCACGCTTTCGTCTGCATCCTTATTGCCTTCTGCAAGGTGTCATAAGTCTTTCTCCAATTTCTTCTTGATTGCTGACTTCTTCCTGTCATTTACTTCTTCTCTTTTACTTCAAGATTGATTCTAATTTTAGATTATCTTGCAGTTGTTACTTATGTAATAACTTCCACATGAATTGTTTGATGTACTTCATCCTATCATTTGTATTGTCTAACTTGTAGTCATAATGATAGAAATCCTTTTTGTTTCTTCCATAGGTATAGTTTCTCTTTGAACACATTATCTTCTAAGAAGTAGATATTCAATATATGTACAAAAAACATGGTATGCACAAGAACTATGAAGAGTATTGTTACCTTGTATTAGAAGAAGAAGTTTGTTTTATCTTGCTTGATCTTCTTTGTAGATTCCTTTTCTTCGACAACTGATGCTTCATGTGTCCCCTTCCTTTTCTTTGGCTTGGGACAATGATTCTTGTAGTGACCATACTTTTGATAGTTGAAGCATTGTATTTATGACATGTCTTTCTCTTGATTTGGCTTCTTCCTTGAACCAAACTTCCTTTTGTTCATGAAATTCTTGAATCTTGTTGTAAAGGCTTGATCATCGTACTTATTTTGGGGTTTCTCTTTTGCACTAATCCTTGATTCTTCTTGAGCACAACAAGTCCAAAGTTCTTCAAATTTAGGATACTCCTTCCTAGTGTTCATGCTTGCGGAAAATGCATCCCATGTCTTGGGAAGACCACTGAGTACTATGTTTACCAATTCCTTCTCTGAAATGATCTCTTCAATAGCTTGTAGTTGATCTCTTAACTGGGAGATTCTCACAAAGTATGATGTTATGATGTCATCATCATTCATCTTCATGTCACGGAGCTCATTCTTCAGACTCATTACTTGTCCAATGTTTATGACTGAGAAGAGGTTTGTTAGGGCATCGTACATCTTCTTCGATGAGTCAAGATGGGAGATGTAGGGTATGAAGTGGTGTTTTATAGAGTCCACTATGATACTCATGGAATTAATGTCACTGTCTTTGAATTTCTCCATAACTGCAACGCTCTGCGGTTCCTTCTCTTTTCCTTCTTCAAACTCTGGCTCCACGATCTTTCCTTTCACAATATCCAGCAATATATTCCTGGCAAGGATGAGGTCAATCATTGTCTTCCACGCTCTGAAGTTAGAAGCTCCATTTAACTTGTTTTCTAACCTCATAGAGTAATTCATGGCTGCTTTGACTTGGTCAACCCTAGATTTGACCAGAAACTCAAACTTGATGTCTTAGCTTGCTGAGAGTACCAGGAGGTGCACTAGGCTAGGGCGCACTAGTCTATCTGGAAATTAGGTCAATCCCTTCACTTAAGGTGCCTCAACAAGAGGATTAGGGTTGTTGCAACTGCACCTGCTAGTAACCCTAGCGACAATGCTTTGGCAATTGCTCCTGCTAGAAACCCTAGCGACATTTCTTCAACGAGCTTAGTATCCTTATGGCTATGCTCCCTTCCAGTGGTTAGACTGAATGAAGGAGGTGTGGGCCCACAACCTGTTAGAATATAATGGATGTGCTCGTTTTACCATCGACAATATCACTATTGTCACCCAACCATAGGCCGAAGCCACCCTCTGAGCACCTTAACCTTGACAGAGAATCACTTTGGAAGAAAACCCTAGGATAGATAGCCAAACAAAGGGTAGCACACCTTTCCCCAATGATAGCGCACCAAACAAGATCTGATCAGATATTCCAAACCATAACCAAGAGATAGTCCAAGCCAAAAGGCAATCTGCTAGCTGCAGCAGCTGCAACGACAACTCTCCTCCAAACTTGCGCACAAATTGGGCAACTGCAGTGTGCACAAGTGTTGCTCTGCAATTCTGAGAATTCCTACCAGAATGAAGATTGGCCTCCTATATTTATACTAATTCTGGCTAACTACCTAAGCCGACTTCTCATTCTGGGTGTCTATTTACTTAGTATATAATATTTCTTTTGGTCGACTTTTCTCTTGTAGGCTAATAACCTAATACCAATTATCCTCTTGAGTCGACTTGTCTTCTAGAGTTATTAGCCAACTCATTAGGGTTTCTTCTTGCTTCCTGGAATATTCTATTCTCTTCAGGTTTACACATGGAGGTAAATACCTACTGCAACTATCATAATATTAACAATATACCTTTTGTTCTAGTGGATATCGAAAAATTTATCGACAATAATTCCAAGATATTTGAAGAGATTCCTAAAGGTAGTCCACCTGTTCGAGATCATATGCATGTTATTCATTTTCAATTGGGAAGTGTACCACCTAACATTAGGCCTTACAGGTACCCATATGCACAAAATAGTGAGATTGAAAGTATGATTCAAGAAATGTTAGAGGCCAAAATCATTCAACCTAGCCAAAGTGCTTTTTCTTAACCGATGGTGATGGTTACAAAAATGATGGTTCATAGCGTATGTGTCTAGATTATAGACAACTCAACAAAATGACCATTAAAAATAAGTTTCCTATTCATGTCATTGATGAACTATTAGATGAATGAAAAGGATATTTTTTTTTACTAAGTTGGATCTCCGCTCTGGATATTATCAAATCAGAATAAGGAAAGAATACATTCCCAAAAGAACCTTTAGAACACATGAAGATCATTATGAGTTTTTGGTGATGCCATTTGGCCTTACTAATGCACCTTCAACATTTCAAAGCTTGATGAATTCTATTTTCAAACCCTTACTCAAAAAATTTGTGTTAGTATTTTTTGATGATATACTAATCTACAAATATTCATGAGAAGAACATGTACAACATGTTGACATGGTGTTAAAACTATTGGAAGAGAAACAATTATACACAAATCCTTCCAAGTGTTCCTTTGGGGCTCAAGAAGTGTAATATCTAGGTCATATTGTATCTCGTGAAGGTGTTAAAGTGGATCCTAACGAAGTTAAATCTATGATGGAATTGCCAATTCTGAAAACCTTGAAGAATCTTAGAGGATTCTAAGGATTGAAAGGATATTACTGCAAGTTTTTCAATAATTATACTCGAATAGAAACACCTCTAACAACGTTATTAAAAAGGGAGGCATTTTCTTGGACTCAAGAAGCAACCAAAGATTTTGAATAGCTTAAGGAGGCTATGTGTACAACTCTTGTCCTAGCCATGCATGACTTCACAAAACCTTTATTATGGAATGTGATGCCTTAGGACATGAAATTGGTGTAGTTTTAATGCAAGAAGAAAGTCCCTTTGCCTTTGAATGTATCTAGCTTAAAGGAAATAAATTACTCAAACCCATTTATGAAAAGGAAATGTTGGCCATATTACATGTAGTTAAGAAATGGCACCCTTACCTAATAGGAATACACTTCAAAGTAAAAATAGATCATGATAGTTTGAAGTACTTCTTGGAACAACGATTATCTTTAGAAGAGCAACTAAAATGGGTTACAAAGATGCTAGGTTATGACTTTGAAACTATATACAAAAAAATGAAAAAAATATTGGCAGATGCACTTTCAAGGAAAGAAGAAGACACAAAGGGTTGAATGTGTGTTATTTCCACTCCACAATCTGGTTGGGTGGAAGAAGCAAGGATAAAATGGAAGAAAGATAACAAGGTATGAAAGATCATTCAACAACTACAAGAGGACCCAAGTGCATTATATAAATTTGTGTGGAAGAATAATGTATTGTGGTATCAAGATCACTTATATTTATGTAAGAATTCCCAACTCAAACAAAATGTCCTTTTTGAATTGCACACTTCTTCTATAGGAGGACATTCATGGTTCTTGAAAACTTACCACGGAATCAAGAAGGACTTTCTTTGGGAAGATCTTCAAATTATGTTCAAAATTTAGTAATTGAATGTGTGGTTTTCCAACAAAATAAGGAAGAGACAATCAAGACCCTAGGTCTCCTACAACCATTAGCTATACCAAGTAAACATTGGGGAGAGGTTTAAATGGATTTTATTACAGGTTTACCCAAGTCCAAAGGGAAGAATTTTGTCATGGTAGTAGTGGATCAACTCACAAAGCATGCCCATTTTTTCTCCCTTTCTCGTCCTTTTAAAGAAAGTGCAATAACCACAACATTTATTGAAACAATTCATAAGCTACATGGAATCCCTAAGATCGTTGTAAGTGGCGGATATCCAATTTTCACTGGAAATTTTTGGATTGAATTATTTTCTTGTTTGGGTACTCAATTGGTTCATAACTCCTCTTACCATCCTCAATCGGATGGGTAAACTAAGATTGTGAATAAATGTCTAAAAGGGTATCTTCTTTGCTTTGCATTTGATAAACAAACACAATGGGTCAAGTAGTTTCCCTTGGTAGAATGATGGTACAACACATCCTTCCATAATTCATCAAAAATGTCCCCATTTATGGCATTTTATGGATATCATCCTTCATCCATCACATCACCCTTGAAAGGGAAAGAAAAGGTTCAAGCTGTGGAGGACCACATAGAGCACCAACAAGAGGTTCTCAAACTATTTAAGGACTACTTGGTTACAACACAAAATAGGATGAAACAACAAGCATATAAACATTACAGTGAAAGGAAATTTGAAGTGGGAGATTGGGTATTTACGAGGATACAACCATACAAACATATGTCCCTCAAGCAACAAAATAAGGACAATAAATTAGAACCCAAGTATTATGGTCCCTATAAAGTGTTGTATAGCATTGGAAGTATGGATTACAAATTGGAGTTACCTCCATCTTTACATGTACATCTAATCTTCCATGTTTCTTGCTTGAAGATGGTAATTGGTGACAAGATCCCACTTCAAACTATTTTACCAGAGATCAATGAACAAGGGAAAATCATACTAGAACCAGAAAAAATCCTTGAAACAAGGTTTAAGTAGCTACGAAATCGAGCAATTATTGAGTACCTCATCAAGTGGAAGAACCTACCAATAGAAGAAGCAACATGGGAAGATGATTTTTTCATGCAGAAACATTTGTGGCTAATCAAGTGTTGAGGGAAACACGTGTTTGAGGGGGGGAGGGCATGTTAATCCCCTAGACAAAGCCCCACGTAAGGTCATGTATATTGAGTTGTTGTATTTCTATTGTTATATTAGTATTGTCGGTTAAACCTTTTAATTGTAAGTGTACCCTTGGTCACACACACACACACACACACACAACAAAGAGAACTAGTTTTAGGATAATCTCATTTTGTACATTTTTTTTGTTGTAAAAAGAGGCTGCACCCTTGAATTATTATCTCTTTATCAAGGTGTGGAGTTATTTCTCTCTCTCTTTCTTTTTATGATATTTTAGTCATTTGGTGCATAAAATCTAGTAGACAAGATTACATTTAGGCTAGAATCACTAAAAGAGGTGGAAGAGTAGGTTACTAGCATAAGGTGAAATTTGAAGGAGGCCCAAGATTGATAGAAAAGGGATGTTGATATGAACATAAATCACAAGCAATCCCATATGGGTGATCATGTGTTTCTAAGTGTAAATACCAAGAAGAACTCATTAAAGTTGGGAATATGTGCCAAGATGGCTCCCAGATTTTATGGGTTGTTCAATGTCCTAGGAAGGATATGACTTGTTGCATATAGACTTGCATTACCAACTAATACAAAAATACATAATCCTTTTCATGTTTCCTCGCTTAAGATTGTGTACATGATTCTAAATTATGCTTGATTGGGTTATGATTCAGTGAACTAGAAGTCTAAATTGAGCCCTTATGCATCTTTAATGGGAACGTGGCCATGCAATGGAAATGAGAAATCACACAAATTAAGGTCTAGTGAAAACATTACAAACCAAATGAGGCAACATAGGATATGAAGCATTCCATGACAAATGAGTTTAAATATTTTGAAATTGCACCAAGGTTGGTGTTTTTTCTTAAGGGAATTGAAATATAATACCCCATTTTTCTACCTATATTCCATACATACATTGAATTGTAAAATTATACGTATAGAAATATTTTTCTTGGATGCTAAGTGTTGATGTTTTGGTAGTTGCGGGAGGTATTAACCTCCACATGTAACCTTTGACTTAGAATAGAATATTCTAGAAGAAAGTGAACCATTAAACAGATGTGTGGAACCCCTAGAAGACAAGTCAGCCTAGTAGAATAAATAATATTAAAATATTGTCTACCAGAAATACAAGTTGACTCCACAAGAAAAAGATAAACTGAAAATATAATTACCAGAAAGTCAGGTCGGCCCAACCAGAAAAGTCACTGGACAATTTAATATAAATAGAGGATGTTTTAGCTCATTTGTACACACAGTTAGTGCACAAGTCTTGCGGAGAGTTGCAGTGGTAGCTGCAACTACAATTACAAGGAGGAATAAGGACACATGGTCATATCTTGGTCTTGGTCTCTTTCTTGGTGATATTCTCGCTAAGTATGGCGCAAGTTTGAGAGAGATAGTAGTGCAGTTGCAGCTGTTGTAGTTGTGTATGGTACTTGTTATGTGGATATGGAGACTCTCTCTCTCTTGTGCGCAACCCTTGCAGAAGGAGTGCTCTACTTGTCTTCAGTTGTTGTTGCAGTTAGAAACTAGGGTTTATCTATTGGCTCTGGAGTAGGCTTGCTGAAATTATTCCAATTAAAGGTTAGTGTGCTCATGGGTGTTATATGTGAATGCCTATGGTTGGGTGACAATGACGTGACATTGTCTATGGTTAAATGAGCATACCAAAATTTTGACATGGTATTAGATATGGTTTCCTTTGTAACAGTCTAATCACTGGAAGGAATATCCTCAATTCCCCCCATTGCCAAGCTCATTGAGCACTTACTGAACTCACTAAGAAGGTCGCCTAAGTAGGGCACATCTCTTCCTCGAATTAGATCTGCAAATTTATGAAGTTGAGATATTAGGGTTTCCTCCTAAAAACCATAGGTTTGTAATGTTATTTCCTTCATGCTAGTTCCTTCATGCCAGTTGCAGCACCAATTGTAGTGCTAGTTGCAGCACTAGTCACAGTACCAGTTGCAACACCAATTGCAGTTCCAACGCTAGTTGCAGTAAATTTTATGTGAAACGTTGGGCCTAATATTTGGTTGTTCTAGTGCACCTTACCCTAACGCATCTCTAGTTACCTTTAGATTGCAATTTTGAGCACTTTGAAGTTTGAGGGTTCGTCGTTGCTTGTTGTTGTTGCCGGATGGTACCACTGTCTTTCGCTATTGTCGGACATATGTACTTATATATGTTTAAATTGTATCACTATTTTGAGTGTGATTTCAGGAGAAGGGATATCTATTCCAAGGAACAATCATAGATCCAGAGGGATCTCAAATCCAACACATTCAAAGGAACAACGCACTCCAGGTTTGATTGTTTTCATATGCCTCTAGTTGTTATGGAATTATTGTGACCTTATGAACATCTAGTTTTATTTTGATCTATTGAAGTTATTATTATCATACTAACCTTTGTTCAAAGTTAAATTTAGAAACTAACTTTAGTCAAAGTATTAGATTGATTAAGGTTGATATTTTAGGGCTTATTTGCACTATATTCTCTAACTCAGATTTTTGTCTAGAAAGCATGTTGTCTTAAGTACATAGGACAAGTTGAAGAGAATACTTGTCATCTTGAGTGAAGGATACTAGGAAGAAAATCAACAACACTTGTTCTTGAAGATAAGACTCTAGGTTCCAGGTTTGATTAAATTAATAAGTTTCCAATTTGCACATATCAAGTTTGAAAATTGCTACATTACTAGTTGTGACAACAATCTTTGAAAGGTTCTACTACTGCTAAATACAATGAATACTTGGCAGCATGTGAGTACTATTGATTTAAATGCTTGCAAGATGAAATAGCATCTCCTCTAGGAGATACTTCTTGTTTTACTTCCATGGAGGTCACCTTGGTAATAATATGATGATTACCATGAGATTGTCCTTTTTATTATTATTATTGACATAGATATGTTCTTATGCAAATGCTATTATACTTTTTTTTCTTGTTTTCTTGTTTTAGGCAAGTTACCATGGAGGAATGATTGATCACAATACTAGAAGAGTGTTGTTCCTATTTCTTATTATTGTATTTTTATTTTGGTTCTTGTTCCATGCAGGTCACAAGAAATAACTCTGAGAAGGAGCTACTATGATTATTTTTCTCGTTCTTGTTTTTATTATTATAAGAGTATTATTCTTGTCTATTGTTTGTCCCTTTATTGTCCTTGTTTCGGGTAGGTCATAGGTGATAACTATAAGGGAAGCTATAGTGATGGTTGTAGGAGACAACATATTAGATGGTCTCTAGTTTGAGACATGGAGCAGAATATCCAGATAAGAAGTTGTATACATGATCGTATACATCCTTGTGACAAAGAAGAAGAAGACAAAGAAAGATACGTTTGCAAGATACATAGTATCTCATATGGAGATTGATTGTAAGGAGAAGAAGGCTCCAAAGATGACCGAACAAATCCCTCTAGTGTAGTTGATCACTCTTCAGATCATCAAGAAGAGTTAGTAGAGACAGAAAGGCCTACCCAGGATCATTGCAGTAACCAAGAAGAGACCAACATAGTAGATCTGAAAATGAAAAGGCTTAAATCTCTTTAAAATTGCAAGTGAAAAGGTATGTGCTTGGGTAATAGGATCAAGTTACAAACACATAAAGATTAATGATTTTTTTTACTTAATCATGAGAAACATAAACAATCATAAACAACCATCAAAACACACACATTAACACAACAAAATGATAAAGGAGTTCACCCCTCTCTTGAGCTACAACTCCTGGTCTAGCTTCCAATGGATCATTTTCATTAATGCTCAAAGTGTCAAAATCAATTCTTTACAATGTTCAGAATGAGAAATGGATGGCTTCAATGGCTCCAGAATGTCCAAAAACCCCTAGTTGGGCTCTTTCTGCACCTGGTTTGGCCAAAAAATGAGTTGGAATCACTCCCTGGAAGTTTCTCCCAATTCTTTGTTATCTCTGCTCGCCAAAACGCACCCAGACTGACTGAACCTAGCTTCTAGGTGTTTCCCATGCCTAAACCTAGCACACATGCACATTCCGCAAAAATGGGCATTCTGTCGCACCATTAGCGCAATTAGCGCGCCCAAGGGCGAAAGTGTTGGTCACATGGGTGTCATATGACCACAACCCAACGCCTAATTCGAGACCCGTTGCAATGGTTGAATGTGGTATGGGCACGTGGTGTCATATGTCTGTTGGTTGGAGTGGTGGAAACCCCACGTGTAAAGTTGTGCATTGGCGTAGTATTATGTGGTAAGGTCATATGGTGGTGGAATCATATAACTGGGGGTTGGGGCTAAGCCTCGACCCAGACCCCGCCAAACTATACTGTATTGCAAACTTTAATATTTATAAAGTAATATAATGGTAAGAAACAAAAGCCAGGGGAGCTGGTAGCTCGACCTGCACAGAGATTCCAGCCTTGGTAGAGGTCCTGGGTTTGAACCTCGAAGACTCCATATAAATTTTACCACATAAACCAATAACGGGGTGCCATGTGGCAGCCCCTGGATGGGCCACATGGCACCTTCTCATTCGCTTTCTCAATGCCACGTGTTGACCATACATTGGTCCAAGTATGATCCTGCCACATAAACCTTCCATGTCATCACTTGACACTCAACACCTACCACGTGTCAGTACAGTACCATGCCACGTCAATGCCTTTGCCCAGTCAACAATCCATGTCACCCTACCATGTGTCAGTACGATCAGCTACCATGTCAGCAGTATGGCCATGTCACGTCTGCAATATGGCCATGCCACATTAGCAGTATGGACATGCCACGTTAGCACTGTACGGACTGTACAGTCAGCAAAATTTTGTATGTTTGGAAAAGCATATAGAACGCGATATCTCACTCATACGACGTCCGTTTGAACCCGTTCAAGTTGCATTGGGATCATGAAGATGAGGCCTATGCATGATTCTATTTTGAAGCAATTCCAAGCACTTTGATTTTTGAGCATATCTTGATCCCCTATATCAGTGGTCTCATGAAATTTTGTAGGATGAAACATTGATGAGCCATATCATGAGGAGCAGATGGATACGAAGATTATACAAACTTAGAGGGAGTCGAGATTCAGAGGGAGAATGGAGACTTAGATACTTTCATATTCAGATGGAAGAGAGAGATGTCTTCCGAAATTGACAGATAGATGTCAAGGGTTGAGAAGGATAGATCGAAGCTTCAAAGGCTTCGAGGAGATATGAGATCTTATGGGAATATTCCCTTGCTTCAGTAGACTTTGCTACAGTGATCGAGGAGGAAGATAGTCAAAAGGACTGGGATACATATATTTTTCTGTTAAGAACCAAACATCAAAATAGCATAGAAAAACCTCAAGAAAAGTACTCAACGCCTTGAAAAAGAGATAATATCAGATAATAAGCCTCTTCGAGGGGGCAACCTCCTTTTACCCCACTTAAATGTTCAAGTACAAGATGATTCAAAATGAAAATGTTTCCTTGGTATATATAGGAGACTAGGAGGTTTTAATGGCTTAAAGTCGACATAAATAAAATAACATTACTAATCTAAATCACAACTAATGGCCTAAAGCCGACATAAATAAAATAACATTACTGATCTAATATGCCCCAATTAAGTGGTAATGAGCCAATATTAGGGCTTAACATGCCCCTCCCCTTGA
>ML777563.1:889180-904780 GCA_009831015.1 Picea engelmannii | reverse complement strand
AATGGCTTAAAGCCGACATAAATAAAATAACATTACTAATCTAAATCACAACTAATGGCCTAAAGCCGACATAAATAAAATAACATTACTGATCTAATATGCCCCAATTAAGTGGTAATGAGCCAATATTAGGGCTTAACATTTTCCTTGGTTCTGAGACTAGAAGGGAAGTAAGTGGTGACTTCCAAGTTGATCCACAAGATCAAGCATGTTGCAGATAAATAGCCTAGAAATGTACAAACCCTTATTTGTGTCCAAAGGATTCTCCCAGCAAGAGGGATAATACTATGAAAAGACACTTGTTCCAGTATATTTCTATCGATGAATAGGTAGCAAATATGTTGATCAAGCCTCTGTCAAGGACAAGATTGGAGTGGTCCAAATGTTTTTTTCTCCAGTAGTGAGAAGTGATGTGTTCCATAGTAGAGGGAAGTGATGAGATCCCCATTAGTAGGAGCTACTCCAATGTAGGTTTGTACTCCAACACAAGTTGGTATGCTACCCCAACATAGCCTAGTATGCTACTCCAACATAGGTTGGTACTCCAATGCAGGCTGGTATGCTACCCCAACACAGGTTGGTACTACAATGTAGGTTGGTATGCTACCTCAACATAGGTTGGTTCTCCAATGCAGACTGGTATGCTACCCCAACGAAGGTTGGTACTCCAATGCAGGCTGGTATGCTACCCCAATGTAAGTTGGTACTCCAATGCATGCTGGTATGCTACGCTAGCACAGGTTGGTATGCTACTCCAACGCAGGCTGGCATATTACCCCAACGCAGGTTGGTATGCTACTCCAACGAAGGTTGGTACGCTACTCCAGTGGAAGTGCATAACTTCCTATGACATATAGATCTGTGATTGACAACATGACAGTGACCGAGGTGTGCAGAAGCATGGAAGCAGTGATGATGATCATGCCAAGAGGAATACCTTCCTCGTTAAGAGGGAGTGTTAAATTTTTTAGCCAGATTCTATGTGAGCTGACGAGTTACTAGTTTCATATGAACTAGATGTCAACTTGTAGAGTCCGAAATGTTTCCCAGTTAGAGTGTCGATCAGTAGCATCATAGGTTACTAGTTGGAGGGACAACCAATAATGTTGGAGGTGTTTTCCATCTAGATGGCTAATGTGCGGCTATGCTGGTGATACTTGTTACATGATCTATTTGATCATATGATAGCTTGTGTGGCTATGGTGATTCTCATTGTAGATTGGTCTACAAGACCGTGTGAGTCTTTCCCATGCCATGTGAGATGGATGGATGTGTTTGAGACGACTACATGAAGAACATCTTAGTTAATGCATCCCTAGCTAAGAGGGAGTGTTGATGTTTTGGTAGCTGCGGGAGGTATTAACCTCCACATGTAACCTATGAGTTAGAATAGAATATTCTGGAAGCAAGTGAACCATTAAACAAATGTGTGGAAACCCTAGAAGAAAGGTCAACCTAGCAGAATAAATAATATTAGAATATTATCTACTAGAAAATACAAGTCGACTCCACAGGAAAAAGATAAACATAAAATATAATTACCAGAAAGTCAGGTCGACCCAACCAGAAAAGTCATTGGAAAATTTAATATAAATAGAGGACGTTTTAGCTCATTTGTACACACAGTTAGTGTGCAAGTCTTGTGGAGAGATGCAATTGTAGATGCAAGGAGGAATAAGGGCACATGGTCATGTCTTGGTCTTGGTCTCTGTCTTGGTGACTTTCTTGATGATATTCTAGCTAAGTATGATGCAAGTTTGAGAGAGAGAGTAGTGCAACTACAGTTGTTGCGGTTGTGTATGGTACTTGTTATGTGGATATGGAGACTCTCTCTCTTATGCACTACCCTTGGAGAAGGAGTGCTCTACTTGTCTTGAGTTGTTGTTGTAGTTAGCAACTAGGATTTATATGTTGGTTCTGGAGTAGGCTTACCAAAATTATTCCAAGTAAAGGCTAGTGTGCTCAGGGGTGGCATATGTGAATGCCTATGGTTGGGTGACAATGATGTGACATTGTCTATGGTTAAACAAGCATACCAAAATTTCAACACTAAGTTGTGTGGAGTTAGCGAGAAGGCACATCATGGTGTATATTTATACAATATATGATGTAAATTAGATGTGTAAAGGTTCCTAGTGTGATTCCAAGGATAAGGTCCCAATTAAGAATATGATCAACACACTTAAGTTATTTTTCTCTATCTTAAATTAAACAAAAAGATATGATGCAAGCACGATACAATCTCATAAGTTGAGCTAATATAAAAGGAACATGAGGATGGTTGTTGTTGGATCTTGAGCAATGGTTACAATATGACATGTGGTTCTATATACCTACCCTTTTGACATGTGAAAGCCAATGGCTTGAACATATAGAACCTAGAGGACAAATTAACACCTATATTTCATGCTCATTAATTCTTATTGTCTTTCCTTCTTGCTTATCTCTTTTCTCTCTCATTTTTAATTGCCTATGGGAACATCACTACAAAAACTACACTCACGTAGAACTTATGGTGAAAAGAGAATAATAGAGAACATGTTATCACAGGCTAAGCATGTATGCTAGTATGAGCATATGAAATTCATGCTATTATAAAGTATGATGTGGGCTTTACACACTAACTAATCATACTACTCCCATGAGGAGAATGGTAGTGACATATTGAAACAAGAGTTAATGTAGAGTATTTTAATGGAATCTTTAATATAGTGAGTAGGATAGTAAGGATTACATGTCTTTGTCCCAACATAGGTTGGAAAAAGAGGCTTAATGATAGTTAATAGGTTACATGTCTTTGTCCCAACATGTAGGTTGGAAAAAAAGGTTTAATGATAGTTAATAGGTTAACAAGGTTATCCAATTAACTAATCCAATTTACCTTTTACTAATGTTTAGAGTTATTATGGTTATTTGTGTTAGGTGAGTAGGCTAGTTAAATTATATGTGACTAGTGAGAATGAGAGAGTAGCATTGCTTACAATTGTTTTTTAATCCTTGTTATCTTATAGCCCACCTTGGGAATAGGCTACTTACATTATATGTGTGAATAGTGAGATTGGTAGTTAGATTATATGTGTGAATAGTGAGATTGGAAGAGTAGTATTGTTTAAAAAAAAAAAAAAAAACTTTGTTATCTCATAACACAGCTTGAAAATGGCTTTCACGAAAGAATACTCTATTAACACAATAATCAAGAGATGTCAATTAAAAAAAAGTTTTATAACTACACACTAGTTTGAAATTAAATTAATAACACTAATTTAGAATGAATATAGAATTCGATATATTATTTATAGTGTAAGAAATAAAGAAATATATTATTTATAATGTAAGAAATAAAGAAATATTATAATGATAGTAGATGAAAAGAGGAAATTAAAAAAATAATCAATTTGAGAATTTGGTAGTGACTATAATAATAATGAGTTGAACCTAGAAATATATTGAATGATGATGATAAAGAAGGGAGGACCATGGCTATTTTTTTAAAAGATATGAGATGTTTGAAAGAGACACATATAATTTTAGAGAGGGTACTTGAGTGTAACTTTAGAATAGTTCCACTGTGTTATGATGATATGTAATGGAGAGAGGAAAGAAAGGAGATTATGCTATGATGACATGTAATGGACAGGAGAGAAAACAGAAAAAAGTTGTTTGAGAAGAAGATGAAAAGGACAAGGAAGAACAAATCTCTTAATAAGACATGAATCATAATTATACATGTCACCACCGTCTCCACTGTTAAATCATGATTCCTTTTACACAAACCATATATAAAAAAGAAAATCATAAAAGTTAAAAAGGTGAGTCCAAAGAGGAATAGTGACTAATTATCAAGCTTTCTATTGATTTCTCTCACTCCAATCCATATAGATTGGTCAAGGGTAACTTGAAATAATTCTTTTGAATTAATCACCATGATGTGGTACGAAACTGATAATGAGATGCAGTTCATCAAAATTTACACCAGTAATATAAGCAATGGTAAAGGTTGAGGTATGAAAGCAAAGTCAAGGCAATTGTGAAGGCTTTAGTACATATAATAACAGTTGAGTAGTTTTTAATATATTAGTTAAACATTACATGATGTTAGGTTTGAAAATAGAATTTAACATATATCTATATATGTATGAATTTCAAAGATTGATTATATAGGGTTAAAAATAGAATTTAAATATACGTATGAATGTTTATATATATTAAGGAAATTGGTGTATGATATTTATTTATTTGTGGGACAAGAGATTTTCTATGGTGATTTGATTGTTAAAATTTATAGAGATGTACATACCTTATCTCCTTTTCGATTTGAACATGTGACTTTATAAGAGGAAACACATGTTTTTGACCATTAGGCTCATTCAAGCTACTAGTTCAGAACATGTCTTTCCTCTTAGGATGTCATAGGTTCAAATCCAGAAGAAGGTAAAGTATGTACACCTCGATAGGCTCGGTTTCTCGCTTGATTATAACCTTAAAATTAGATTATTATTATTATTATTATGTGACCTTAAAATTATATTATTATTATTATTATATAATACAGTGGAACAACCTATCATAATTCAATTTAATTTATTATTTTTTATTATTAAAATGAAACAATTCATTGTTTTTCATGTATTGACAATTAAATTACATTGTTAAAATTCAAATTTATCATTCACAAATTATATCAAATAATTTACTCAATAAAATAAAATTCAAATTTACCATTCACAAATTATATCAAATAATTTACTCAATAATGTTATTGTTTTTTAAGTATAGATAATTAAATTGCCTTAATTCAAATTTATCATTCACAAATTATATCAAATAATTTACTCTATAATTTTATTGTTATTGTTTTATAATTTTATTGTTATTGTTTTTCAAGTAGAGACAATTAAAATTAAAATTTACAATTCACAAATTATATCAAATAATTTACTCGATAATTTTTTTTAACTATTCCTCTTTATAATGTTTTTCAATAACAATATTAACATACTAATATATTAAAAATACCATTCATCATAATGGAACTAATATTATATGTAATTTATTAAGTTGTGAACTTTCCTTTATATAAAGGCAATTGTCGCCAAAACCCAAGGCAATAAAGTTTTTTCCCCATCGGCATTGAACTTTTTTAAGGAACTAAAAAGTTCTCTTGGACCGTACTATGGCATTTGATGTCATTGTTTGGATAATGGTTAAGACGTTTTATGTATTTGTTGCATTATTTGTAAGTTATGAGAAATGGTAATTCGTTAAAGTGACTTGGGTTAGGGTTTGGGATTAAATTGTAACATGGTAGTTGATGTTATTATTTTGATAATGGTTAAGAAGTTTTATGTACTTGTTGTATTATTTTTAATTTATGAGAATTAATAATTTGTTAAAGTGATTTGGGTTAGGTTTGGGATCAAATTAATTGATTGTCATTATAATCCAATAGTATATTTAAGAGTTTCTAAGTTAGATATACTAATAACAATAATATATCCAGTAATCAACAAGTTAAATATATAAATAACTTATAACTTAGAAAGGATCAAGACATCTTGAAACTTGAGTAGGGTCTCAGGAGTATATACCTTTCTAGCCTTATCATAACGATCCAAAGTCTCATCGAAGATTTGAACCTAGGATAGGAGAGTGCAAGACCTACCTCCCAACCATCTCATCAAACCACCTAAACTCGTGTTGTATAAATCATATCAAATCATGTTAAGTTTGATGTGGTGTATTTATGTTAATATCTGGATTATCAGAGGTAGGTTACATATCATGAATAGAGGGTTGTTTACTCATTTTCTAGCCTATTCAATTAAATCTAGATAGCCTCAATGACTTGAGAAAAGGCCATGCCATAACACTAACAAGTTATTCATAAGAAAAAGAAGTGTTATTATAGTTGTATTTTGCCATCTACATATTAAGTTTTCAATGTTTTTTTTCATGATTTTGAGATAGAAAAACCTCCAAAACGTCAACAAGGTAATGACAGATAGGATCCTACTATTTTTTACACAAAATTGGATAATGATGAACATGGACCCATTTCCAAGTACCACAATGATCCCACACCATATGCAAAGTTGGTATTGACATCAACTTGATTTATGACTATTGTCATATGTGCATATTATTGTGTGTGTTAAAATGCTAAACATTAAGCCATTTTTCGCTAAATTACGATTTTGTTTAGTTTATTTGAACAATTTTAATTGTGAGGTTGATTTAATTTAGAAAATTTTGTTTTTTAAACAATTTTATTTATGAACTAATTTAACTTTATCTTAATTAATTATCAATTCCCATTGATTACTTTTTTTTTTATAACAAGAGTAGTTATATTTTGATATTAAAAGGGTGTTGTGGCAGCATCGGACAACAAAATATTATAAAAATGGCTTTCAAAAACTATTGCATTTTTATAAAAGTGCATGAATAAATGAAAATCACTACTTATCTTCTACATATTTCTAGTTGTTCTACGTAAGAAACTATTCATCCTACTTTAGTACTATCTTACATATTGATTTACTAATAAAATAGCTTTGCAATACATAGAAACCCGAGAAAAATAGAATAATGTGTGCCCACTAAGGGGTTTCTCCCTTACTCCCGATAATACTAAGTCAATGGAAGCATTTGGAGGCTAGCCTTGATTGGAACTTGAATTCCTGGCTAAATCTTTCACCAATTTGAATAGAAGTTCATTGCATCTAATTCTTCAATTTTTTTCTTTGAGCTACTATGATCATTGTCAATTCAAGCTCCCTAACCTTCTGAGCTTCAGACTGAAGCAAGGTGTGAGTGATGATGTTGGTTTGAACTTGGGATTCAATTTTAGCCTATCCCTCTACCATTGCTTTCTATTCTTTTAGCCTCTAAACATATGCTTCCACTACCATTTAAGTGTCCTTAGACCTTTCGACACCTGTGAAGGTTGCATCGAACCTCAAAGACCTCATGCACTACACACCTTTTAAAATGACAGTGGTAGCTCGTCATTATATTTCCCACCTAGTCCATGGAATTGAGAGGTCACTCCCAAACGAGAAATATCTCTCCAATCCCAATACCTTCAACTATATCCCCTATCACATTCACCCATAGAGTCAAAAGAAATGAAAACACCAACACCACAAATAACCACAGAAACTAGTTCCATGGAAGCTTAAGGGGAAGAATGCCGACTGGAACAAGTCATCAACTTCCCTCTTCCTTCCTTTCTTTGCTAAATAAATCCACAGATGCAACCATCCTAGACTTAATCCCACACCACTTGCTCCATATTCTCTCCGTGGGCATATTAAAATTCCTTGTTGTCAATATTAAATACTAGAGTATGCCTCCCCTCCATGGGTTTTATACATGTCTCTTCACTTTGTTGTCACCGCGCCACTTGTCCTTGCTCATAATGTGGCAAGGTGAATGCCCCTTGAGGTTGTAAGTCATAGACTATGTATAAGTTCAAGTTCCCCCCCTTTATTTCTTAAAACACCTATACCTAGTCTCATTGTTTTGTTGGCCTTTGCATTTGCACCAATATTAAAGTGCCTTAGCACCTGAAAAAAATCAATGTCTTTGAAGCCTCCCACTAGAGTCCTTACTCTATGAATCAGACATCCCAACCTATTATTTAACTTGTTTATTTGAATAACGTGTCAATCGGATGATATTGTTGAATCCTTTATAATTGTCACCCTTGATATCCTTTTCTTCATCCACAATAAAATTCTTTAACACAAAGCTAATAATGCCACCTCATTGTTCCTAACCCATATAAAGCTATCTTCCTCTTTTCTTGAAAAAAAATCACCTACCTCACATCTCAATATCACATTTTATATAAATAAAATATAAATAAATATTATTTATATTGTTTCTTCCTTAAGGATGAGATAAGCGAAGTATTCACCTAAGAAGTTAGGTAAAAAAACATGATATGTAATTTTATATAAACAATAATTATACGACCTTACTAAAAACATGCATTGAAATCCAAACACATATATAAATAGTAAACACCTACAAATATCCTAGTGCTTGTTTGTTTGAGTATTTTAATGATTCAAAGAGATTTGAGTATTTTAATGATTCAAAGAGATAAATTATAACTAGTACAACGAGTTGAGGCTTTCATCCACTAAAATTTAGATTTATGATGTGTTTCAACCTCTTGCAAAATTAAAGTCAATAAAATGTTCATATTGTTAAAGACTTCTCATCAGTGTACCGGAAGTAACATACCACTGGTGCAAAAGTTGTTAAAAAAAACAAATAATCCAAATCTTCCCTGGAGACTTGGCCTCCCCTCCCCACTCTATCAAACATGTTCCAGCCCACTAGGTAGTCATACTCCAACATGAGTATCATGATTATCATTGGAAATCTAGGAGGAGGTGGACATATGGGCATCATGCAATGATGGTGTTGGGTCATTGTTGCAAGATTCAAGTAGGCACTTCCCTACAAAGGACCACTTGCCCAACCCCTTCAGCTCCCTTATCCTAATGACGTGTCTTCTTTGATACAGGGTACACATAAGGACAAAATATTAAAAACTCTCATGCTCCAATGTTGTGGATATGCCACACTGAGATGATGGTTCCTAGAATTTTGGCTCATGCTAAAGAAGGTGATTGGCTGATGCCAAGGAAGGTGAATGGTGATAAAGACATGACTTATGGTAAAAACACATTACATCATCATGATGAAGGAAAGGTGAATGAGAAAAAAAACAACTTTTCAATGAAGGTGAATGGTGATAAAGAGATGACATTGAATGGTAAAAACACGTTACATCACAAAGAGGATGAATGAAAGGTGAATGAGGAAAAAAAATAACTTTTCAAGGAAGGTAAATAGTAATAAAGAAATGACATTGAAGGGTAAAAATACATTACATCATAAAGAGGATGAAAGAAGGGTGAACAAAGAAAAAACAACTTTTTCAGGAATGTGAATGGTGATAAAGAAATGATACTGAATGGTAAAAACACATTACATCATAAGAGGATGAAGGAAAGATAAATGAGAAAAATTTATTAGTGAGAAAAAAAAAATTGAGTATAAGGTATGTTGAAAATTGTATTATTGGATTTTTAAATAAATATGAAAATTTGAATTGATTTCAAATATAGTATTGCTTTTAATTTTAATTGTATTGTGTTTTGAGTATTTGAAAAATATGATTTTAATGGTAAGAGAATTGAATTTAAGTTTATTGTATATAATTTTTTATATATTTTTTAATTTTATATTTTTAGTAATTATAATATTTTTAATTCATTAATTCTAATGAGTACATTAAGAAAGAAAAGTACATATTTGTACGAATCTGGTTGAAGGATAAATGAAACGTGGATGGTAAAAATTCTTTTAATGAGAAGGAAGAAAAAAATGTGAACGGTTAAAATTTATTGGTAAGAAGGAAGATCATGGAAATAAAATATATTTTTATGTAAATGTTTAAAAAATATATTTAGTGAATGTTTTTAAAAATATATAGTTAATGGTAAAAAAAAATTTAAATTCTCATTATTAGAAAAAAAGATGTTAAAATATTAATGATAAAAGCTTATTAATTTATTGTTGAAAGATATGTTTAAATATGAATGGTAAAATTTTATTAATTTATATATTTTGTATAATGGTTTTGAAAAAAATGAATAATAAGAAGTTAAAAATTTGTTAGTTTAAAAGTTTTTTTTGGTTTGTTATTTGTTTGTTATTATTATTTTGAAATTGTTATGATTGTTCAGGATTAGTTTGTGGTTTAAGAAATTGGAAACTCTTTGTGATTAGTTTTGTGGTTTAAGAAGTTGGAAACCGAAAAGAATCACTACATCAATCTTTAATATGGTTGAATTATTTTGAGATTTGATTAGTCTAAAAGAAAATTAATAAAAATATGATAATAATAATTTATTATTAATTTTTAAATTTTAAATTGAGAAAATAGCCACACTCTCATCTTTAACATGGTTGGATTTTTAACTCTTAATATGGTTGGATTTTTTTTGGGTGTTTCTTCTCCATCTTTGACCACCTATAATAAAACCCTCTAAATTCAATCACTATTAAAATTGCACTAGTATAAAAAGAAAATTAATAAAAATATAAATAATAATAATAATTTATTATTAATTTTTAAATTTTAAATAGAAAAAATATCAAAAATCCTATTAAAAATAAAAATATAAAAGAGAGATGAAATTAGATAAGAAAGTGAATGGTAAAATTAATTAAAAATAATATATCGAAATGTTGCCTTGTTGTGTATCCTCAAGGGTCAAGGGTTTTGTAAAATAGAAGTCTGAGAAATCTACAAGCCCATGGTCACTCAGCCCAATGCACTGACCTACAAGCCCGTGGTCACTTGGCCCTAAGAACTGGAGCCAACCAACCCTTGGTCACATGGAAACCTGACCTAAGACACCGCCAAGTAAGGAACTAGTAGACGATTGAATGTGGATGCGATGTCGTACAGTATCCATAGCATAGGCAGGACCAGCTACATACAGGAATCAAAGGCATTTGAGGCATTCAAAGATTCAAAGAGGACTGGATTGAATTGATGATATAATTGCAGGAATATGTAGTGGAGGTGATGATGAGAGACCCATGCATTTCACATTCATTCATATTTATATTCTTCTTCATCATCATCAACTTCCACTCTTCCTGCTGCCATTCATGCAATGATTGCGAATCTTTTCACATCATCACACCGGAGATACTCTTTCCCACATGAAAGTCTGTGTTGTTGTTGATGTTCAAAAAAACCCTCAAAACCTTTAAATGCCAATTTCCACTCACCAATAATAATGGCGATACCAGTATGACGCAATGGTGAGGCTGTATACCTACTCGCATTCGCCTTATTTATACACGCCTGCAGTTTCCGTTTCTCATCTCAGCTGCCCAATTTCTCATTACCTGGAATTTTAAAAAATATTGCGGAGGGTGAGGGTTTATCAGGGGTTTAGTTCTGCCCTTTAAGATGCCGTTAGATAACATTTGGACAGTCTCGAGTTCGAGTCGCCGAAGACCCGCGCAAAGGCTTTGGTTTGGCCGCGAGCAGGTTGTTTTGGGCCAATTTCTCCAGCGGCGTTCGTTCTCCTTTAAGCAACGTATTAAAAGGCGTCCGATTTTGTACTCTTTGGCTCCTAGGGCGGCCAAAGCGTGGCTTGCGTTCAGAAGAAGGTAATCTTCTGTCAAGGTTCTGTGTATTTTATATAATTTTGGGACATGGAGGGATTTCCCCTGGCTTTTCCCTATTTTCTCTGTTAGCGGCTTTTTGTTCTTGATGTGATTTGAACGGTTGACCACCTCCTGAAAAATAATATCCTCTTCATAAGGTGTCTTTGTGCTTTGTGGGTTCTCATCCTTGTGATTGTTTTCTTTGCGATGCCTTCTTAGTTGCAAGTTTCATGAAAAACAAAGTGGGGTTCCATGGGAAAAGATTCTGGCAGAAAGCTGGGGTTAATTCTTGTCTTCTTACAGAAAATAAAATAAACTGCATACTTTTTTCCTTGATTTCTTCATTTTATAGTCTATTGCGACCACGTTTGACGTATTGGACCAGAGTGCAATAAGTTTAACGGTGCCATTCTTTGATGTAGGGTTGTTGTAACTAGGTTCTCTTATTTAATGAAATTCTCTGTTGCAAGCAGTTGCTGTGGTATAAGGTGGTTGTTGGCTAGTTTGTGGTTGATGTGAGTAGTTTTGTAAGCGTGGCATCAGCGGAGTGGTTTCTTTGTCTTCAGTGCTTTTATTGCATTGTCTGCGAACCGTTTCTGTTGAAATTGAGCAGGCTAGAAATTGAACCCATGACCTGCTCTACCAATGATCTACACGCCCTTTCGATTATGGGCATCTTTACCGGATTGATGTCAATGTGTGAATTGGTACCTCCAACATTCCACTGGCTTAATGCCAAATGTTGTAGTAGCACATAGGCAACTTTTGCAGTGATGTTTTGGGGGAGTAGTTCAAGTTTTGCTGATGTTCACCGTCTTCTGCTAGCTAAAAGCGTGTTCTAGCCTCTAGGTATGGTGACTTCAAGGTTGAGTTGATTTTCTTTTTGTAATAACTTTTCCTTTTCCAGAGAGGACTTGAGTTTTGATGAAATGCATCAGCTGTAGTTGGAGCTATGAAAATGGCAAAGATCAAGGTGTGGGTTTTGGGCAGAGTTCTTTGCATGTTTAATGATCTGCATGTGCCTCTCGTTAGAGTTTCTTCTTGAGTACTTATTTCAGTTGGTGGAGCTCAGAGTTCGTAACACTCTCCAGCTTATTTCAAAATTCAT
The DNA here is from genome assembly GCA_009831015.1 of Picea engelmannii. Taxonomy (NCBI): domain Eukaryota; kingdom Viridiplantae; phylum Streptophyta; class Pinopsida; order Pinales; family Pinaceae; genus Picea; species Picea engelmannii. Next base: position 892,464 of record ML777563.1, on the reverse strand, counting down.
TTTCTATTTTCATGCAGCATCGCCCCACAATTTCCATAGTGGAATGGATGTGGAGACTAGATACCTTTTCTACAGATTAATCCTGGTTCAATTATACAAGGACGCTTCCTAGCAGCATGCTCTGTATCGGGTGCCAAATTTTACATTTCTGTTATTGAAATTCAACTCAAGAATATGTGGCAAGATGGTCATATGTTTACTGTGTTTTTTATTTTTCAGTTTTGGTCTGCCAATCATGTACCCGAGTTTTTTCTCTCTTTTTTTTTAACCAAATAAGATGAGGCATCCAATCTGTGTTCAGTACTTTACACTTGCAATGAGTAACTTCCACAGGACGTGAAGTGAATTTCACTGTTATTTTGACAAGTTAAAAATCCTACCCTATGTTCTAGCCAAAATAAGTTACTCCTGGGGCTCTCCTGTAGAGTTTCAGCAATAGTGTGACTTGTAAACCTAATTTTGAATTACTGAAAATTTCCGTGTCTGCAGGAAATTGCCCTGTTAGTGTTTAATTCATTCTTTCATCTTTCCCCAAAGGGTGTTCTTTTATTTTCTATTTTTCAGTACTAAGCAGTTTTATTCAGGAGTGAAACTGACATTCATTTTTGTTGACACAAGGCAGGGTAATGACTTCCTCTATGACAATCTCAAAACTCTCAAAGATTGCCTATGGCCATCTTTCTCAATCCATTAAGTGAATCACAAAATTAGTGGGATAGATGGCAAAGCGAACACTGATACTGAACTCTAAAGTTTGTGGGAACTCCTGCAGACTTATTTTCATTCAAAGTTTTTAGCTTTGTTCAATCACAATGCATCCAAATCTTACAGTCAGTTAGAGTTATTGAAGGAAGAAAGGAACTTATATTCTTGTGGTACCAAGGAATGGAAAATGATAAAGTGTCTCTAAGGTAACTATGCATCTGAGTCAAAATTTTGATAACAGAGTGACAGGCAACAGATCTAACACACTGTGATTAGTGAAATTTATAATGACAGTGTACACGAAACTATATTTATGATGTTGTTTAACATTCATATCAAAATTTATTGACAATATCAGGTTCACTTTTCTAGTCTTCTGTGGAGTTTCAAGGAAATAAATGGGCTTCCCTTTTATGGATATTAATTATCGAGGATGATTCATTGTCTTCATTAATGTTTATAGGCATAAAATGACTTCAAGAACACTTGCAACATGGTATTATGTGAAGTGGTTCAATGATATTGTGATAGAACAATCAATGGAAGTGATCTTTATAACATCTGATTATCTTAAAAATTTTACTCAATTTAATATGTCAATATTCACAGGTCGAAGAGGAAGATAGACAAAGAGGCTTCTCGCATTGAGAGGTTAAATTTACAGCTTTTTCAACGGAATCAGTGCATCGTAGAAGAAAATGAAAGACTGAGGAAACAGGCTTTACTACTAACCGAGGAGAATCAACTTCTACAGCAGAAGCTGCAAGAGCAACTTAGGTGTCCAGACAAAGTCTTGGGAGCCTAAAGAGTAGTTACTATTGTTTCTTGGAATCTTGGATTTCTGTACACTGTATATCATGAGAGCAACGTGGATAAATGATGTACAGTTGAGAAATCAATTTTGTTAGAGTATGATGTTAGATGGGTACATGTTGAAATATTTGCTGGGATATTCATAATTATAAGCAATCAAACTTCCCTCATATTAAGTGGTATTCTAATTTTTGAATTGGGCCATAACTTATACAGTCAGATATGTTCTCAAGTTTCTTTCCTTCTTGTGATTACATGGTGCATTTATTGGGTTCTGCTTAGCCTATATCACTTATTGTTTTTTGTTAATATGTGCCTAAATTGCATGGCACACATTTTGGTTTTTGTACCTGCACCTAGAAATTGAAATTTATCCCCAAGTATTTTCCATGTCTGCACTACTGTAATGATTATGCAGTAATCCATGTACTTGATATAATTTGGTTTTGATTGTGGATCTTTCGCTTAAACTTGGTTGCTTTACTGTAACTGTTATTTTGATCTTGATTTGTCCGTCACCTCATTCTGGTCAAATGGCCATCAAGTTGATGGCTGTTGGAGAGCAATAAAGTTTGCATAAATTGTGATGTTGAAGCAGTACATGAATAAAGCAGAAAGGGGAGGGATTTAGCACAATTTTAGTTGTGAAGAAAAAGAAACAGTACAAGTGAGAGCCCCTTGACACTGCCAAAGATCAGCCCTACTTCTTAGGAGGTCAGCAATCATAGTGCTGCCCTAAGGTGAGCATGTTTAAATGCCAAGTTTCATTAAAACATGTTGAACTAACTCCCCAAAAATTCTATAGATGTTGTATTTGGATCGGTGATATGTCTTTATATTTGATACAGGAGATATTGCAATCTCCACCCTTCGACATACTTGCCGTAGACTTATTCATTGGCACTTGAAAGTCTTGATTAGAAGGCCCAAGTTTTAGTAGTACTAAATTCATACATCATTGGGACCTTGCAAAACATTCGATCCATTGCAATTTATATATTGACTTGAACAACATAACGGGCTCTAATACCAGTTTTCATGTACCGCATATTAGCACTACTTTCTATTGCTTTTCTAGTGTCAGCGTGCTTAATTCTGCGTTTCATGTTAAAGTTCTTGAATGAATCCTAAACAAGTCTTTTATCTTAGACAATTTCTTTTATTTTTATAATACATCAATGGATATTACAATCAGAGCAAATTTCATGTCTACACATCAAGTGAGGGACCTTTAGGCCATATCATCATTGCATCTGCATATTTAAGCTTGGATTCTGTTTAATACACCGTGTGTGAATGGGTTTGTATATTTGGACACATATTTAAGCAGAAAAAAATTAACGTGTTCATTAGTTGAGTAACATTTTGGTTATGCTGAAAAATAAATATTATCATCACCTATTTTTCTGTGGAGTCTCCTTTCAAGATGATTTGAATAGGAAGAATTCTGCTTGTTCATTTTGCTATTATTGACGAGTATGAATTGGATATTACCTTTTCTCAAAGGATATATGCCAATGGTTTTAGTTACTGCTATGTACGTGTCATCATTTTTCTAAAGTGGAGAGGGCTTGCAAGTGTATGCCATTGTTATTAAGAGAGATCCCTACCTGAACAGTTTGTCCTGGCATATCTGTTGGATGGTGTATATTGGAAATGCATGGAGCCCAACTCACTGATATGCACTTTGACATATGCTGGCAGCACATTTTCCATGCTTTCCATCCACCATTGGCTTGATTCTTGTGTCAATCCTGTATCTTTCT